>UCOK01015480.1:0-128763 GCA_900474325.1 Synergus umbraculus | reverse complement strand
TTACAAAATTTCGAATATATTCTATTTACTCACCGTTCTTGACGGGCTTGAATTAAATTTATATCGTGGTTGTCTATGAGAGTTTGAAGGCGCTCGATTAATTCTTCTGGAGAAGGTGTACCTTCCATTCTGAAAACAAAATTAAAAATGTTAAAAGTGGGGTTAGACGAAGCCGGAAAGGTAGATGATAATTTTAATTTTGTAATTAATAAATAAAGGTATATTAATTCTAAGAATCTTACCGGCCGACAATGGTCATTCGATTATCCTTGAGAACAATAAGAGCCAGGAATGGGTAAGTACCAGACTTCAGCGCTTCCGCAACTTTGTAACCTTCCCCTGATTGCACATTACATCCCCAGAATAATGTGTGCATATTTATCGACCGAATGACGTCTGCATCTCCTAAAGTATTTCTGCAAAAACACCAAACAGTTACATATTGAATTATTAGAACAAATCGACTAAATAAAAAAACATTTCAAAATATATGTTACATACCTGCACCACTGTTCGACTTCTTGAGTATCGTCCTTGTGCAAGTATACCATCAAGAATCTCAGTTCTTGCTTAGCGTCAGAGAGAGCCTGACTGTAGGAACCCTGGTAAAAAACTGGATGATTTCTTCCATAATGTTCCTCATAGTGTCTAATAAATTTCATTACATCTTCTACGGGATCTGACGACACTAAAAATTGAAACAAATGTTAATAGTACAAGGAATTTTAAAATATATAATTGAAATTAATGCATCATATTTGGAAATGAAATCGTACCAGGTCTGACATTCTTCCTGAAGATGGCAAAAACTAATTGTAGAATACTAGTCACTAGGTTGTAGCACATGGAAAAAACATAGGAGAGAAATCCACCGCCGCCAGCTGCACTTCCTGGAGGACTGAAGTATATTCTTGAAGCTGTATCATCGACAACAGCTGGTGGTCGTGAACGCGAATCTTGTGCGAACATGGAAGGTCGGCCTTCATACAAATTAAGCTGTTCCTATTTTGTAAAAAGAAAAGCAAATTTTGTTTATACACAAGTAATTAAAATTTTTTAAAAAGTTTAATAATCCCTTGAGTACACAATCTTTGCTTACTAGATAAAATTGCTAAAATTATACAATCGTATAGATATCAAGTTGTGATAATACTCCAAAAATTCAGAATCTTTTTTATTGCAAACACATTAAGTTCTTACCTGAACTGCCACTTCCAAATTCCAGTTGTGACGTTGCAAAACATCTCGACACACAGAAAGGTCTTCGATGCCGGTCAAATCCTATAAAAATATTTTTAAAAATCATATTAAAATCTAAGTGCGTCTTTTTACTCCAATAAAATAATGACGCGGTGAAAACTTCTCTCTACCTGAAATTGAAGGATTTTTTCAGTTTGGTCACTACTGAGTTCCCCCAATAAATTGTCTGCCATGACAATATTTTTTCGGCTAATCAGAACAGAAAATGCACAAAATCGAGACTAGTCTTGGATAAATATTATCAGACTCATCAGCTGACACGCACAACAGGATTATCTATGATAGAAAATTTCAGTTCAGTCATTTGGAGCACAATTTGAGAAAGTTAACCTCGGTCATGACACGTTTCGATGTTACAAGCACATCGTTGTCATTCTTCCTTGTATTGTAGCGCAAGAATTGACAACAAAGCTTGAAGGTATCTCGAGAAATAGTGTTTTTCACCCGATTTTCACACAATAAGAACAGAAAGATAAACTCGACACCGTGCAAAATCCCGTAACCTATTTGTGGGTCGAAGAACCTTGGAATCAAAAAGCTGCGATTGATCTAAAATTTAGAGATACTATTTTTTAGGTTGGTTCCGCTTTCTATTAACGCTTAATTTTTTTGTACAAGAAACGATTATATAGGGATGAAATGTTGACGAAAAATAGTTTGGAAGCGTGATTTTGCAACTGTCCAACTTCTCGTGTTTTGCGTATTGTTTTGTGTTTTCTTTAAGGTGCGTTTACATATTTATGCTCCAAACAATGGTCAAGCAACGCTCACCAATCAGAAACCTTTGTCATGGCTGGACCAATCAGAGTAAAGATACAACTTGTCCAATATTTAGACCCGGGAAATTCAAATTAAACTTAAATTTATTTTAGCTTCTGTAACGTGTTGACGTTTTTCACTAAGTATATCCGTTTTCGAAACAATTAGATAAAGTTTTCCACATAGCGAAGTAACATTATTTATTTCATATTTTACATATGATATACAACTTCATAACTTCTGATTCATAATCTATCTTTTGTAACAGTTTATTACACTTCTCCAAAACGAACTTCATTAAACAATATGTTCTTTACAAGAAAATAACGAATTAAAAAAAAAATCACCGTAAAATGATTAAAAGTGCAAAAATTTTTGTAACAAAAGAATTTCTTAGTATAATATTTTCATTTTTAATAACAAAAATGAATAGAAAAAATGACTACTGGATCCCACCCTTACTTTACTCCAGCCGTGTATACACTACATTCTATTAGTTACAGAATAGTAATTTTTAGAGAAAGGCAACAGCAAATTTTGAAATATCTGAAATTACAATTAGATAATTAGTCTCCTAACGTATGTTTTTCTAATATATTAAATTTCGAAAATTAGTATTCAAACAGGTCAGAAATTCACTGGTGTCTCTCCTTAAGGGCGTTGGACCCAAATGTTAAGATGAAAATTCCACTCTGCATTTTACTCAACAAAAATTATGGATAAATATTTTTTCGCTCTGTAGCGCTCATCTTTTTTCAAATATAAAACTGCATACAGAGCGAAAAAGTATTTAATTTCGATACTTTTTGCATAAAACGAAGAATTCAAAATCTGACTTCAAAGTTAAATATTTTCTTTTTACGTATTTAAAAAATATTCGAAATGAACACTTTCTTGATCTTTGCGCATAATTCTAGTTAAAAATTGATTAATTCTACAAAGGGAAAAAATTCCCAATTTAGTATTTGTTGAGTAAAATGAAGAAACTGAATTTTTCGATTAGAACTTGGCTTATCCAACACCCTTAATAACAAAACCAAGACGAATAACAATAAATAAAACTTAATTGCTAAAAATAAGGTGTTAAAAACAAGTGCCTTGAAGACGCTTCATGTAATTCTTCTTCGAATATGAATAAAATCTTATTCAAACGCTAAAGGTATAGAAGGAATCGGTAAAACCGGATTCAAAGTTTCCACTTCCAGGGCAGTGGCCATACAATTACTAGCAGCTTCAACCTCACCTAGGGATTCCAAAACTTTCCCCAGATTATACCAAGTCTGATGCGAGGTTGGATCCATTTTTGCAGCATCTCTTAAAATTTTCTCAGCTAGCCTTTGACTTCCAAGGTAGTGATAAATCATACCCAAATGTTGAAGGCTTTTGATATGAGAAGGGTTGATTGTAACAGCATTTTGGTACCATTGTTTCGCCTCTGAAAACTCTCTTTTAGACTCGTACAACAAACCTTTGGTGTACATAATTTGATGACTCAATGGATAAATGCTAGCTGCTTCTTGTAAGGACAAAGTCGCCCCAAGACTTTCTTCCAAAGCCAAAAATACTTCTGCTAAAAGAATCCAAACTTGCAACTGTAATAACCATAATTTATGGGGTCCTGGCTTTGGCATAAAGGAACTAAGAGAAGAAGCAACTTCTGACAAAGCTTGTTCAACTCTCGAAACAGCCAGAGAATGCGTATGAAGTGAATTTGAATCTTTATCAGACATCTCTGAAGTGTAAAGCTGAAAAACACTTCTAGTTTCACTTCGTTTATCACTGTGCTGCTCACTAGTATCATTACTCACCTGACTGTCATACAAATTCTTCCATTTGAAGAGCATGTTTTTTATAGTAACAAGTGAATTTTCTTCTCCAATAATACATAATTCCAAACGAGCCTTTATGTAGAGAAAGTTAAGATTGTCTGGGTAATCTTCCAAAATGGAATTAATCAAATGTATAGCCTCTGCATATTGCTTTTGAGCTGTTAGGAGTAGAATTAATAAATTCAAAGAAGGAATGTGCTCAGCTCGTAAATTCAAAGCAATTTTTACATGGGTCATGGCATCAGTCATTTGTCTATTCATTGCGTGTTCATGAGCTAAATAGTATTCCACCAGATGGTCGTTTGGATCAATTTGTTGGGCTTTGTGGAAAGAATCAAAAGCCATAGTTGTATGACTAGTTTTGTCTTGTCTGATAGATGTGTTCGCAGCGACAATACTGTGTCCAATTCCAACATAAAGATGACACCTGGAGTGTAATCCTTGCGTATTGGCAGAATCTCTTTGCAAAGCCTGTTGACTCCATTTGATTCCCTCTTCTGCATGATTTAACTCTTCATAACAAAGCCTCGCAGCTAGTAAACAAGGCATGACTTTATTTGGAGCAATCCTGCAAACAATTTGTAAAACTGCATAGGCATGAATGTGTTTTCCAAGACTCATCAAGCACAAAGCATATTGAAGCCAAACATGAACTTCTTCGTGAGAAAACTTCATCGCTCTTTCAAAAGATTCGTTTAAAATTTCTATTTGTTCCCATCGAACTAGAACAACCGTTAGAAGGTCGTAAACAGCTGTTGCATTTTCGAAGGCCCGGATTCGTGCTTCTTTGAATTCCGGAGACTGACTTAACACTGCATCTCTCACAGCCATAGCTTCACTGATCAGAAGCAACAGTATCGTTTCTTCATATCTGTTCCTTGGAACAAAAGGATTAGGTCCCCAGTATTTCTTTGGCTTCCAGGGAGAATCGACTTTGCTGCTATAGGCGTTGGTTTGATTTCCTTTACGAGGTCCTGGTGAACTATAAGGAGGTTCGGGAGGATCGTAAATTGCACCACTCATGTTTCTGGAAAGAACTTCAGCGAACTGGCGAGTTAAAATTAAACGAAGGCGTTGAGTCGAAGTGGATTCAACGGCTGATAAAATTTCTCTGTATCGATTAACAGCTGCTTTGATATTCTTGTTCTGAATGTACAACAGTGGAGTTCGGTATAAAGCTGTTTCCAAAATGGGACCAACGTATTTTGCCTCGTTAACTGAAGAATGGGAGGAAAGACTATTTCCGGTATGGGTACCGGTATAGCTTCCGGTATAAGTTCCGTTTTGCTGGTGTAGAAGTTGCTTGTCTTGATCTTGCAGATAAACTAGAGTCAAGTCGCTTGCGATTTCGTAACATTTAATAATCTTTTCTTGCCACTCTGCTATTTTGTACTTCGACTTGCTACTGGGAGGTAGTTTTTCGAGACAGAGACCTTTGACTGCATAAGATTCTGCGACAATTCGCATACTTCTGCTTGGTAATTGTTTTTCAGTCAGAGTGTCTAGCTCAGCTTGTTGGTAATGATATAAAGCTTCATTGTACATTCCCATCGCATAGTGGAGCTTGCCCAATAAAAGATGAGCATCGAGGACAACTAGAGCTTGCTTGTCCTTTTCACTTGCTGCAAGAAGCAAGAATTGTTTCGTTTCGACGAGTCCGGAACGCGCTTTCCCGACGTTTTCATCGATTGGCGGTGTCTGTTCTAAAAATTTTTCTAATCTTCCTTCTCCACATAAGAAGTTCCCGAGACATTCGTTGCTGGGGTATAGGACCTTTAATTGTTCTGCTAATTCGATTACCTTATTCCAATTTCCATCCTCTCGATTTTTGTCGATTTCTTGCTCTATTCGTAAATTATGACTCCTTTTACTCGTCATTGTGACCGTGTGAATTTATACTCTGGTAAATATACTTATATACTTTTTCTGTAACTAAGTTGAAAGAAATTATCCTGTGAGGTCACATTTCTTTTCCTGTAAAAAAAAGAGAATTAAAAGATGGGTACAATAAAATTAACATTTATTTATAAAAATGTAGTATATTTTATATAATTCAAAAAAGTGTGCAGTTTAAAAGTAAAATATAGTTTTAATATTGAATGTTCGAATTGAAGCGTTTTGTTAACTTAGAACTGAATATTTTAAGGATGATTAACATATTTTTATCAAAAGATACAAATGACAGCATAACCTATTTTTTTTTTTATCAAAACCTGTCAACACTTTAGAAGTATATAAATTATCCAGAAATATAATTTTAATAAAGGAATATAGTGAAAGTATTACATATTTCTTACCTGATAATTTTGATTTTGTACATTAGAATCCTTTACTCTATTTATTTTTCTTCTTTTCACGATTTTTAATTAAAAAGGAAAAATCCTGTCATATCATGCTGGTGACAGTTCGTTCGTAAATTTCATGGAAATATTTCGGTAAAATATGAAATTTTCAAATGACATATAACCTCACATTTTTGGTTTGTTTAGTTTGTTTCTGCAAAAAGCATTTGTTACAATTTTTGCAAAAAAGGTAAGTAACATTGCTGTATTGTTTAATTTCAAGAAGAAAATAAACTGTTTTCTTCTGAGATTCTTCTGAAATTATTGCTTTTACTCTAAATGATTTATTATATATATACTTTTTTCGTTGAAAGTAATGTTTCAAAATTTTAATTTTATTTCTAAACCTACAAAACAAATTTTTCATAGAATTTCTACGTAATACTACAATGCCATTCACCTGCAACTGAATGAAAAATGATTCAACGAATACTTAACTTTGAAGCATGATTGATAAATATTACAAATTGATAGAATATAAATTAATCGCATCAAAAAGTTACCTAGAAAATGGATTCCATGGTATTCTACGATGATGATTATGGAAACCAATGCCAGGAACATCTAGGTCAGGATCTAGATGATGATTATGAATTTGAATACGATGAAGAGACTGTAATAGATGTGTACGATCTATGTCTCAAACCTACTTTGTATCACACTATTCAACATCTTATTCCTTTGATGTTGGCATCTTTTCTATTCAAAATAGTGGCACAATGTAGTAAGTTCAATATTTATTTTTAAAAAATGTAATGATATTAATGTAAACTCAAAAATAAGGATGTTTAATTAACATTTCTTACATTTTTTGCAGCTTATACGCCAAACCGATTGATGCACGGAACGTCGATAGTCCTTGGATTTTTGATACTTTACAATTACGTTCCTGAATGTTTATATCTATTAGGAATATTTACCGTAGCCTCTTATATCTATTTACAACTGCCAAAGAAATATCGAAGTGGAATTGGAGTCTTCATACCAAGTATTTTAGTCATTTTATATTGGTACAGTCTTTAAACGAACTCAATACTTTTCTTATGAAATAAAATTGAGGTAAAATTACTTTATCTTAATTTTGCAGTGAATTATCAATGGAAGCGGCGTCATGGCACAAAATACGTGGTGTGGTAATGATCGCAGTGATGAAAGAAATCAGCATAGCTGTGGATCAAAATGAAAGTAATGAAAAACCACCATTACTATGGGAATACGTTGGATATTTAATTTATCCTGTGACTTCGATATTTGGACCTTGGATATCCTTCGAAAATTATTCTAAACTTCACAGACAAGGCTCTTGGGTTCGTTCTATTCTGCTGCCTTTAAAACATACAATTAGAAGTAGCTTTGAAGTAGCGCTTACTATAATTTTATTTATTTTTCAGAACTTAAGATGGATTCTGACAACAATAGGATATTTCGTACTGGCTCTGCTTTTCATTAGCATTTCAAATTGTGGAGCGAATTGGATCTTAACAGGAAGTAATGGAAAGTGAGTATAATCCAAACGTGTATAATATATCTCACATACTTAATACACATCAAATTGAACTTTTTCTTTTATTTAAAATTTAAAGATGGCTCCAAGCATACAGAGATGCTTTATCATTTAGAATGTCTCATTATTTCGTCTCGTATATATCATCGTCAATTTTGCTTCTTGGGGGATTGCCATTCGATATAACTACGGTTACAAAACCAATGGAAATCGAACTGCCCAGATCACTTGTCCAAGTCGTGATTTCCTGGAATATTCCGATGCATTCTTGGTTAAAAATCTGTGAGTTTTAAAAATTTATTTTTACTGACAACAAAGTTATGATTTTAAAAAATCCTTCTTGGAATTACATAACTCAGATTTATGTACTGTTCTGTATTTATTTCAGACATATTTCGTCCAGGAAAAAGACAGCTAGGAAAATTCGGAGGAATTCTTTTGACATACTTTGCAAGTTCATTGCTCCATGGATTGAATTTTCAGCTTGCAGCTGTTCTCCTTAGTTTAGGCTTTTATACTTATATAGAATTCCAATTAAGATTTTTATTGGCGACAGTTTTTGATGCTTGCATATCATCCAAAAAATGTCCGGATAATAAGTGTCCCCATCAAAGAACTCCTACCAATTGTTGGTGGGTTACTGGAATAAATTTGGGCTTTTCGATTCTCTCGATTTTTCATTTGGCGTACTTAGGTCTCATGTTTGATACCTCAGAATTACAAGAGACTGGATATAGTTACTTACATACGATTGAAAAATGGTCTCAACTGGGTTTTGCAAGTCATTGGATTGCATTCGCCACTTATTGTGCTTATTTTTTAATCAGATAACATATCAGTATTTTGCAGTGTATTCTAATTTTACAGTATTGTATAAATTATGCATTTCAAACATGCTTGACTGTGATTGTATTAGTTAAAATCGCTTATTTATTGAAGCTTTTACAGGACTTTTAGTCGCGAATACTTTTTTATACGTTGTAATACTTTATTGAAAATATACCTATTTTTAAAATAAACAGCATCTCGTGAATACCACTTTCTCTCGCCTTTCATATTGAGTCGTAAACCATTATTATTATAAGTTACTTGAATTTGTTATACAAACTAAAATTGAATGTAAATATATTTCCCTTCATAAGGCAATAGGTAATGGAATAAGAGGAAACTTTTTCTTAAGGTGACTACTGTTTATTGCTTATATGGCTAAACAAAATATAGCTAATGCTAATGGTGTACAAATTGTGACGTAGCTCATTAATTTTTTATTCTTTGCATTTGAACTCTTCTGTCGATCGAATGAATCAATTGTCTTGAAATTTATTTCATAGGGATTACTTTGTTTACATACGATTCCTTCGATCGAGCGTCTATTTAAAGAAATCTAATTTTGATTACAAAAGATTATACAATATAACAAATTACATTATGAAATAAATCTATTTAAAAGATTAATTGAATTTGGCAATTTCTCAACAGATTTTTCATGAATTTTCTCTCATTTTAAGTACATTTGAATTCTAAAAATGTTCAGCAAGACTTTCCAAAATTCCAAAATTTTTCTTTGTCAATCTACATCAGTTTGTTTGTACATCAGTTAACAAGACATTACTTATCACAAAAATGTAATTCCCCTTTGATTTTCTCTCAGTCTTTGATTATTTAATAAAGTGTAAAATTATTACAGCCTCTCTTCATGCAATTTTGATACAAAATCATCAATAAAAGAAATTACTTGCAAAAATCAGCAAAAAAATTACCAAATTCATTAAAAAAATCTTTTAACTTTCTCAACCAATTACTACTATGATATTCGAGAGTGACAATTGCTTCGAAAATATCTAACTATTTCTTTCGAATCTATAAAAGCTGTATAAAAAGCCACATTTGTATTTCACTAAAGAAAAATCACTTTAGGTGCAATGAACGTTCAATACGTTCCTCTATCTAAACATTTATTACAAATATTAGGACAATCTACAGCAGTATGATCATAAATCAAATGTTAAAAATTTCAATGAAACTGAGACTTATTTTTTCTCTTATGATTTTTTGTCTGACCAGCAGAAAGTTAATAAATGAAAGGATCATATTTGTGATCATTGTCTTGTACAAAAGTAACAGTTTTACTTTTCTCTTTGAGTCAAATATAATATAATGAAATACAAAAAGAAACGAATTGAATTTCATGATACACACAGAAGTTCTGCCGAATTGATTTTTTCACTTTCTTGATAATATACAATTTCTTTACACAAGTTAATCCTAATTCCTCTCCGAAAAATTAAAGAGGTCGACAAATTAAGTATCGAAGATTAAAAAAATATATATAAGGCTCAGCGGTTTTACTTCTTTAAGAATCCTAGTTAAGTTATTGCATAATTACAAATTTAAAATTGAATTTTTTGGCATCGTAACTGAGAGCTTTCTAATTTAGTAAAATCTAAACTGACAAGCTTTCAATTTCCAAGCCTTGATTTTAAAAGCTTATGAACATTTCAAATCGTCTAAAAAAATAGACAATTTTCAAAATTTAAGATTCAACCATCAGCTACGAAGCTAAATAGCAATATTTTACAAATAAAAAACATTTGTAATATCAATTCTCAGAAACATCAATACTCGAATTAACTTCTTTTGCCTATATTTTCAAGAGCAAAAAAGTTTATATAATTTTGTGCTATTTACACAATACAACGAATTAAACTGAGAAATGATCGTAGAAAACCATCCCATTCCGTTAAATTTCTTAGTTGTTAATAATTTCCTCCAACATGCGTGACGATTAGACAATTAAATCAACCAAATTTAATGTAGGGTGTAATTAATCAGCTATCTCATTAATCAACTATTTTTATCGATAGCTCTCCTCCTCTTAGGACCATTTTGATAATATTCTATTTGAAAACTATTAATACTAGATTAAACTTTATAAATTGTAAAACATGATGTGATATGGGAAAGATTCAGTAAATACTTTTTGTACTCTTAAGAAAAGAAACTATTTTCCATAATTAAACAGTTTCTTGACATTCGCATAAACGAATCTTGACGTCACATCTTGACGTTCTCATAAACGAATATGTTGAGACTTTTTGCGTCTCAAGGCCGTTAAGTTTGATTATCTGGTGAAAAATTTGTCCAACTTTTTATATTTCAAACTAATTTCACTTCAGGTTTTTGAAAATTTTCCCAAGAATAGTAGTTATAAAATTTGGCCTTCGAAGAGTCGAAGAATTGGAAATTGAGGAAAACCTGGATTACAAGGGAATTATTCGTTCTTAATAAATAATTTAATTATTTAAGTTTTTGTCATACTTCTTTTTTAAATAAAAAATTGAAAGCACCCATATCTGAAAGCATTTAAAAATGATTTTGAACAGTCTCTCATCTCTAATGATAAATATCTGCTTAAACCATTTGACAAAATTGAAGCAAGATTAGAGAAATTTTTCACCAACGTTTGATTGAAAAAAAGCATGATAAGGCTTAGAGAATTATTAGCCTATTCCACATTTCACACAGTGTTAAACGTATTGTTAATACATTTACATACATATATACCTCTGACCATTTACATAGCTTTACTATCACTTGCAGTCAGACAATAATATCTTTGCTTAACAGTCGTTACATTTTTGAAAATTACAGACACAATTTTTTATTGCTAAAACCTACGCGTTAAATTCTAGAATCCTAGAAATCTTAGCACTCGCTCGTTCATTGCGATTAGTAGTGCAAAAAGTATATAACAAAAGTGTCTCTCCTCGCGTAGGTGGATGAGACTTGAACTCCCAAGATATCGAGGATTCCGATGATTGTGTTACTTTATTGAATGATGGGATTTAAGCGATGAGATCTTCGACGCTGGCGAGATGCCCGGGAAACAGGTGTGCTCTCTCCAACGCCACTGAGAACATCGGTTAGTCATCTGATAAATGCTTTTTTGTAACTTTTTGTTGTGCGCGCACTGCAAGTTAGAGAAAAAACAAACGGGGTCGGTACGTTAGCCACTCGAATGCTAGTCTTATTTTCTTCTCGGTTTCCTTTCCTCTACTTTTTATTTAAAACTACAAAAAAACTATTAACGTTTCGAGCAGGGATGAGCAAAAAGTTCAGGTACTTTATACTGTGCTGAAATACAGAAAAAGGATAATTTTCAGAAAAATGAAAACAAAAAATTCGTGAAAATTTAGATGAAAGAGACATAAAGAAAAATACGTTTCAAAATAAAACGTTTTTAAAAATACATTATGTAAAACTCAAATATTGCCCATCCCTACATTCAGTAAAACACACATGATATGTAAAATCATATTCAAATAAAATTCGCAAAATTCATGCATTCTTTAATGTGTCGTCGGTACCTAACCCCGTTAATTTTAACTTCTTTATAGGACTTGGAAGTGAAAGCAAGTTAAAATTAATATCACAATCTGGAATGTTCTGTTAAAATTCAGGTAATTTTTGATTAAATAAGACAATTGCCTTATATACAACATTTATAAATAAGAATTTATAAACAGAATCTCGTAGTTGAAAAAGAAATCGAGTCCTGCAAAGAGTTATTCACTATCAAAGTCCACAAATTACGAATTAAGTGCTAGTTTTCTTGTATATTTATACAGATAATATACCTATAAAACAAATTAATTTTATTTGATATTCTTTTAATTTAATATTGATCTTGTTAATTAATAAATTAATATTAAAATCGTAAGATTGCTATAATTCAATGTGAGAAACTTTTTAAATATTTATTCTATACATAATCATATATATATATTTTATCAAAATTAAATTATTAAAAATCTTATACTTATTAGTTATTTTATCTTACAAACTAGATACTGACATAAAATTAAACACACATATAAAAATAAATTCTACTTTAATAAGAATAAACAAATATTTAAAAAAACCATCTTCAATATTTAAACGATAAATATAGACATTTGAAATAAACAACAATAAATTAAAAATTTTAAAACTTAATATCATTAAAAAATCTCCCCAAAAATAGCCTTTTATAATAAAATAATTTCACTGGAAAAAGTCTAGCACTTCACTATTAAGTGATAAAAAATGTAACCAGTGGACTTTGTTTTCCTATTAACCTTCCCAATGTTAACCCACATTAGTCACCACCAAAAAAAGTGCAAAAAGAGAAGAGAGCAGAAAAAAATAAATCATAAAAAAAGCAAAAGATGAAAAGCTCTGCAAACCAGGCGAGGAAAGCAAAGAATGAAAATGGGTTAAGAGACACGATAATGATTATTATGTAGCTGGAGAAGAAGTTATATTTGCGTTAAGACTTACTGCTTGAGGGAATAATAGCGGCTAATAAGATCAGCACGTCTGGGATTGCGTTCGCTGAACGGAATTGTTGGAGATGAGAATGTAGCGTTGGTCTCAGCCACTCTCAAAGTCCTCACACTGCTTCTCGTAAACGGTTTTGTCGTTGAAACGGAGTTGGTAACAGGGTTGGATGTCATTACCTGGCTACCTTGGATCTGAGTTGATAGTTTAGATCTTACTCGTTGGGCAGGATGTTCACTGCTATTACTCACTGTCCCACCATTTCTACAAACGTTTACGAATCAATTATATCGAACTTTATATCACAATACAAAATCTTTTTAGAAATATTAAAGATTCTTAAAAGAGAATCTCAAAGAATCACCAAGCCACCTTTATTTTATGAAATTTATATATATATATATATATATTTTGAATAACAGTTCAAATAATTTATGAGAGTAAAGTATCTATTTTGTTTTCCCGATCCAGCGAAAGCAAAGCAATCTAACTTACTGCTTAAGAAAATGACAACGTGCGAGGCGATCTTCCAAACTATTCTTGCTTAGATTTATTTCTAAGGTATGATTCGTAGTCGATATCTTCCGCTGTTCCTCAACTTTCGGACTGTTTCTCGTGACAAGTTTGGATATTGAATTCGAAACAGGATTGTTGGTGATAGCAGAGTTGTTGTTGTCGTGGATCTGGGTTGTTGGTTCGGGTATCGCGTGACTAAGGCGCTTACTGCTCACCAACCGAATTTTTCTACAGATTGCAAGAAAAGAGGAAGGCGTATAAAGCAGTGCTCGAGTGCAATTTTAAAATAAAAATTGGTTAAGTGTCATTTCAAAGTTGCAGACCACACTCTAGTAAAGTTAAAATTTAATTCAATTCAATAGATTTAATAATTCCATTTCCTCCATGATATTTAAGTTTAACAAATTCTTATCACGGAACATAGAAGAGAAAATAAAGCCTTATTATTGTTTCGCGTGTAGAGGAACTGCGATAAATTTTATTTAAGCAGATTGGTTTCGTCACGCAAAGAAATTTATCTCCAAGTTGTCAAAATGAAAGGTTAATTAAATCATGCTTATGTAGGTCTAGAGCCTGTGTCTGTTGCTTGAAATATTAATTCTACAAGCATATTTTAAAAGCATAGCAAAAAAAAGATTTAGGACTTTCACGAACCTTCTGTCGACTACTGTTGATCTGGAAGGTGGAGTTAAATTTCGTCGGACTTCTTTCGTACCTCTGTTGTGGATTAGAGGTTCTAAGTAGGGACTAAAATGAACATTTTAATTAGTATCATTTGATTAGAGAATTAAATTTAAAAAGTATATTTTTATTGCGTACTGGACAATTGGTGATGGTCTCGTACAACTAGTGGTATTAGCAGGACTCGCTGGAAGAGCAGATCTCCTTCTGGCTTTGATTTGATTCAACTTATCACCCTGGGATAGTTTGCCTGGGATAAAAACTGTAAATTTACTAGTATCACTCGCAGTTGCAGTAGTAGGAGTGGAATCCACTAATTTCATGGCATCTATACGATGCATAATCCTGGATACATTATCTTGTACCACTCGAGAGTTCTTCAAGCCAGCGAAAGAAGTTCCTGATGCACTAGCGACCTTTGAATAAATTCCCAGTTCATGAACAGGATTTCCATTCTCTGCTCGCAATGGTTCCTTGCAAAGCGAATGAAGGTAGGCTTCTTTTCTGAAAGATAAGTATTAATTGTTTATATCTAAAATAAAGCATTAATTAATTAAGGATAAAATTTCAATTTATCAGAAAATTTATGCTTACTGTTCAAGCCATTGCTGTTGATGTCCGATCACAGAACCAGGTCTACAAATTCTGATCCAGGCAATCGTCTCGTGAGCAGTCAAATGATAATGCTTCATAATATAGCAAGCTATCAAAGTTCCCGTTCTGCCCAAACCAGCTTTACAGTGAACGGCGATAGCGCCAGAAGCATTCTCACATATTTTTAAAAATTGCCGAACAATGGCAACCGTTGGCGGCGATCCATCGACAAAAAATAATTCCTTGTGTTCAAAGCCCGCGTCTGTGAAGCTGGCAGCATCGTACCTTTTTTTATTTAATCTAACGATTGTGGATACGTTTTGGCGTCGGAAGTAGTTGAAGTATGATTCTGGGGCGTGCAGAAGATAGCCTACAAAATACAAAACGAATTACAATGTATTAATGTATTAATGAGAAAAATAGAAATATAAGTATTTCCATTAAAAATTTTAACTCGTGGAAATTACCATTCTCTACTTTAAAACTGGCATGAGGTCCGCAGAAAGCTATAAACTTGTCGGGAAGAATCCAGTTGAGGTCTCCGTTCTCAACCCTTTCGAAGTATTCGTACTCATCGAGATTAAAATCTCGAAAGTTGAAGAAACCAAGTTGATGACACTTGTATACGGCACTCAGACAATCTCTAAGGCCTATTCTGTAGCAGGGATCACTCAACGAGGCGTCACGAAACATCTCAAAAGGCGGAGAATCTGAATTACATGTTAGAAGGTCGTAAGCCTCAACGGCTGTGCGTTTACAATATAGCACCTGTAAATTAAAAAAGTGATTACGAACTTCAAAAAATAAAAATACTTAAACTATTAAATATTTTGTAAATATTACGCATTTGTAAAAATGTGATTCTAGATGGCAATTATACAAATATCTTACCATATAACATCCTGCAATGAAAGCAGCGTTCACCCTCTTTTCAGGGTCCATCGTTGTATAGTGAACGATTTTCTTTTTACTCAGTGAAACTGCTTTTAATTTTCTATTAACTTTCTGACAATATCTATAAACCATAGCGAGGTTTAAAGGACCAAAGTCTGCATAAAAATTTTCGTATACCAATTCATCGTCTATACTAAAATAGTGCGTGTTTGCTGTGTTTTTGACCTTTTCTGGCGAACGTACTGTCACGAAATAGAGTCGATCTAAAATAAGAATATATTTGGAATTTAAATATTACAAAAATTGCTAAAGGAAAAAGATAATTCCACAAGTGTGAATTTACTTATATAGAAATTCTATTATTATACCTTTTATGATTTCTACAGGGCCAATTAAACATTTATTTAACTCCATTGTGATTTATTGTGGTTTTACAATTGTGCAGGAAAAAGAAAAGAATTTCTAATATTCTATGGAAGATAATTTTGCACTTATCCTGAAAATGAAAAAAATATTACATCAGTTGGATTATTTATTTTACAACCATATTTTGTGTTTGTTAATTTCGATTTTAAACTTAATTACAATTTGTAATGTAAAAAAATGATTATGACTTAAGTTTATTTATTATTGTATCTCATTGCTAACAGTTCTTAATAAATGACGTCTTATAATCATAGGATATTATTTTTAATGATCACTTAATATTAATCGGCTATTGTAATCCAAATAGCATAATGTAAAAGATCTCGTGGAGATACATCTATGTAAATTAATAAAATGCATACAGTCATGGTTGAATTTTTATTCAAGGTCACTGAAATTGAAAGTTGTTAGAGTAATTTAATAGATTCAAAGTTGTAATTGAAACGATATATCAACACCTAATTTAGATAGTAGATCTATACATATTTCATAAAATCGTAAGTTCATTTTCTTTATTTAATATTACCTGGAAAACAATAAGAACAATACGAACAATATATTTAACACGTTCATTCTAGAAAAAAAATGGTTGTAAACATTGTTTTAATATTTTTTATATAAAATTTAATATGTTCAAAGTATTTAAATTCTAACTTTAAGGCCTTCGGAGTTAATTGTTTGTGAAATGGTAAAATAAAAAAGAATAAAAAAAAACTTTAATTAATTTGAATTACAAATATCAACTGTCAAAAACTTAAATTAAAAGCAAACAAAAACGCATTCATTTAGAAAAAGCTAACTTAAATATATCCACTTGTTTCAAATAATCATATAATTTCATCTCTGCACGACATAGCTTACTATAAATAAGATTAAACAGATAAGAATAAGCACCTGATCCAGATAAAACAAACGTTATAATTAAAGCAGTATAAGATGTCCTAAAAAAATTCAAACTGCTTCCCGTTAGCTATACAAAACTAAACCTCTCTCCTTTCTAAAAATGGCACTGAAACTTTCACCACTATTTCAAACCACTACAAAATATCTTAAAATACAAAGTTACCTGGAGCACTCACGGCAGATGACAGTTAATGGATAAAAACTGGAAAACACTGGAATTTCAAAACGAATCTCCAGCAACGCAGGAGATTCAAAAATTCGCTATCTGTTCTGCATGTCCTGTGTTCTCTCGTAATGTCAGTGTAAATCCACTAGGTCAACCTGTCGTCATTGTTGCGATCCTTATGTCGTTCGTATTATGTTAATTCAGCAAGGTCTGAGAGTGTCATTATTCACCGCTCTTGCGGAAAGTTGTTTTTGGTCTCGCTGCCATCTTGGGCATCTTCTGCACTCCCATCTTTCACGCCCACAGATTTCTATATGCGATCCAATCTAAACTACACACTATATTTGGCAGGCAATATTGTCATTAAAATTTGATTTTTAACGACATACAACCATTTCCCTGATTTCATGCACTAACACTCGTTTTCGGCTTGATTTTGCACCTTTGCGCGCCACAAATTCTGGTAGCAACAAAAATTCCGTTAAAATCGTTGCGAAGGATTTTTTAAATGAACGTGCAAAACGACCAAAAGGATAGAATGGCAATATGTATGTAGAATATAGAGTGGGAGAATAGAAAAAAATCTGTATGTCATTAGCGCCGCTTGCGAGTTGCATAACGAACGAACAATTTCCCTCCACAAATGACCACAATTCGATTTCAGCAGTGGGATTCCGAGCACACGAATCCGAACGGACCTCTCTTTCTATCCTACGGTGTTAAAAAGAGAGATCCGTTCGGATTTTGAGCTCGGAACAAAGATATTCTTTGCTCGGAATCCCACTGCAGTGGCCCAAAGCTCCGAACTGCCCCCAACTCGAGCCCGTACTCTACTGCGCATGCGTTGCACTCGGTATTTGATTGGTTGCTATTCGCGCGTAATTTGAAATAGATAATATTTTTTAGCATTTCAAATTGCGCGCGAATAGCAACCAATCAGGTAACGAGTGCGACGCATACACGCAGTAGAGTACGGGGCTCGAGCTGAAATATTTTTCATATTTTGCGGGTCTATGTATCGTTTTCTATGAATATTTAAAGGGTTAGGGGGATTAGGTTAGGGATATGTATTATTATAGTATTGTTAGGGATGTAAACAATCGGCGTTGTTGTTTGTCAGTTGTGATAGTAAATGTTGATTTTTTGAGTGAAAATCAGTGATTTTAGAGTTCTTGAGACACTTTTTATTTATTGTTATCATTCGTATTAAAGCACGAATAGTAACTTGATAGTTATACTTTAAAAAAACAGTATTTTTGGCACTTTAGTTGTTAATTTTAGTTTTCTAAACGAAAATGTCTGACGCTTTTGAAGAAATTCAGGCAATTAAATTAAAGAGAACAAGTCTGCGCGAAAAATTGCAAAAACGAAAAAGGGAGAGAAATGAACTTTTTACTCTGACATCTACTTCCTTGTCCTCTTCCCCTTCATCTGAGTCTCAGAGTACTGCCGGTGAGAACAATTTTTATTTATTCCGAATTAATTAATTTCCTTAATTTTATTACTTTTACTTGTAAATCCGATTTCTTTAATTGCACGAATAGACACTATGAAATATTCTGTAGCTCTAAAAATGTTTTTCTCATTATGCAATACGCATAACTATATATGTACATACATACTTTACGCATTACTGTATTTTGAATACAGTAATGTCAGTAAAGTAATACAATATCCTTTGATTACAAAGGATACACATAGAAACTCAAAGCGCGGGAAACTCGCTTTTTAAATCAAACAATAGAAAACCAAGCGACACAACATTGACCTTGTGTCGTTCCATTATTTGCTACTTATTGTTGTTAGAAGTACTTTCAATTGATACTCGACATTGATGATGAATTGAGTGGCAAAAAGTGTCGTAATTGATAGATTCCAGTAACCTGAAAAATTATCTCAAAATAACCTTTTAAATGCCTGGTATTTTGAATACGAAAACTGATATTTTGTCTACAGTAGAAGCCACGTCTTCTGCTCGCTCCGATCATTCTGAATACGAACAAGATGTTGTGTGCATATTGCATGAATGCATTTCCACGCTGCCGATCACTTCTGCAGATTTATTGGACCAATTAAGAAAGAATTTAAGCGCAGACGTTTCATCTGGAGATATAAACAAAATTTTAGAAAAACTCGCTGCTCAAGATATTATAAAGTAAGTAATTTTGTTTCTACAATTTTCTAAATTTTTTTTCCTACTCTGCTTATTTCATTAACTTCATGTAAAATTATTTTAGAATTAAAGAGGTAACAGAAGATGGAGTTTTTGGATACACAGTCCTATCTGTAGCAGAGGCACAGTCGGCACAATCGCCTTACCAATCAATTGTGGTTGAAAGTCCAGAACGAACTGAATCCTCTGTGTCAGAATCAAATGAAGATGCACCAGTAGAAAAGCAGTCGAAGCAAGATAGAATTGAGGATATTATGGCCTTGATATCAACGCCGACGATCAGGGAAAAGGAGAGCAAGAAGGTTGGGGAACAAATTCTCGATCTTTTGTCCAAGCAGACCTCAAAGGAAAAATCTTTGGCGGAAAGATTTCGATCTCAAGGTGGAGCTCAGGTGATGGAGTTTTGTCCACATGGCACACGAGTTGATTGCGCCAAAATCAATCAAACAAGTGGACAAGAATTTTCTGCAAAATGCAAAAAACTTCATTTTAAAAAAATTATTCAAAGCCACACGGACGAATCTCTAGGAGATTGCAGTTTTTTAAACACTTGCTTTCATATGGATACTTGCAAGTAAGAAAGCATACAGATTTTATACATATTAATAAAAGGTCCGGGAATTTTCTGTTTTTAAATTAAAAGTATTCCGTTTCAGATATGTTCACTACGAGGTAGATAGTTTATCACCCCAACAAAAAGATCATCATGTGTCTCTTGATGTTGAGGGAAACGGAAATTCATCAAACCTAGAATCTAGCACTTCCAATGCAACAAGCAATGTCTCATCAGCAGACCCGTGTCCACGGCTCGCAAGCGCAAATTTAAACAACTGCACCTCAGGAACAGAATTAACTTTGTATCCTGCACAATGGATCCAATGCGACCTTCGATATCTGGACATGTCCGTCCTGGGTAAATTCGCAGTAATAATGGCAGATCCTCCATGGGATATTCACATGGAATTACCTTATGGAACAATGTCTGATGATGAAATGCGGCAGCTTGGAATTCCAGCGCTTCAAGATGAAGGTTTACTCTTTCTTTGGGTAACTGGAAGAGCGATGGAGCTCGGCAGAGAATGTCTTCAACTGTGGGGATATGAAAGAGTCGATGAGATAATCTGGGTGAAGACCAATCAATTGCAGAGAATAATTCGAACAGGAAGAACAGGTCATTGGCTGAACCATGGCAAGGAACATTGCCTAGTTGGAATGAAAGGAAATCCTAGAATTAATCAAGGTCTCGATAGTGACGTTATTGTCGCAGAAGTCAGAGCAACAAGTCATAAACCGGACGAAATTTACGGGATAATTGAACGTATGAGTCCTGGGACCAGAAAAATTGAACTCTTTGGTCGTCCACATAATGTCCAGCCGAATTGGATAACCTTAGGAAATCAGGTGGATGGTATTCACCTCATAGACCCACAGCTCATAAAAGCTTTCAAAAAACGATACCCTGATGGTAATTCGATGAAACCTTGCAAAGCCTAATGAAATATTAATGTAAATATTTAAATTGTTTTTTACTGTGTATTCAAATAAAAGTTTTTAAAAGATTAAAAAAATCCCGCTTGAGAACGTAATGAGGGATTACAAAATTAAATATAACTACATATAAAATTTTATTATAATACTCACCAATAAAGTGAGATTAATTACAAATTATACTTCAATTTTCAGTAGAATCGTATACGTGGAAGTACAAAATGTAACTATACTTTTGTGAATAGACAAATTTCTTAAATAAACAACTATCATAAAACGGGTTAAAGTACTTTCGAGTAAAAACCCTATTTTCTTTCAGAATACTGGTAAATTGCATTTGCAATACTGTAGATTCTCTTGGACAAAATTTAAAATTTGTCTCAATTTCCTCAAAGTGTTAGTCACTTCAGAATTTGTAGTAGTTTCTTATTTTACTTAAGAATAAATCAAAGTATATTAAGGTTCATTAAAATACATTATGCGTACTGAATACTATTCTGCTTCGGTCTTAATAAAGTCCTCCGTAATGTAAATGAGAAATTATTTTCACTTAAATTAGATCTAGATCTTCGCTTTAGTTCAGGTTTCTGAAATTGACAATCGGTTTTGTTTTCTTTTGTGGCGATGTTCTCCTCTTTCTTAGTAGCAAATTCAAAGACTCTTTTTAAGGAATCAATCCAATGTCTTTTTTGGTGCTCATCTTCAACGCACAAAAAATGTTTACCGACATTAAATCCCAAGGGGGATTGATTCGTCGAATTTACGTCCACGCAAATTTGGTCTTTTGTTACTACCGGAAGGGATAAATTGTATTTTCTTACAGATCGCCTCACTGGTCTTGTTAACGCCAAACAGGTGTCAAAAAGGAAACAGTGATATTTCTGAAATAGATATTTTGATAATAAAAAGGTTTTAAATTTCAAGAGTCAAATTAAATTTGAAGATAGAAAATTGTTTACCATTCCTCGAGTGTCTTTAAGTAGCCCTTCAGTGATTAACTCCGTAGCAGTTTCAACGCATTTACCAGGATCGTATTCAGTCTTCGGGTTAATTTTTGACTGAGCCAATTTACACTCAGCTTCTCCCATAGCTTTGTCGATTTCATTTAGCAATTCTGATAAAACTTCTCGTGATTTATTTAATGTATTTTCATCCGAATGGCCTGCTGGAGTGTGTCGCAAAATTTCTTTCACTAGAAGTGGATATTTTACGATGCGAGATCGAGGCACATCTAGATACGTCCACAAATCGACAGCATGGGGAGATTCCATTTTCTTTCTTAAGAAATCCTGGAAGCGTTTATTAGTAATTTTCTTCGAATCCAGAAGGTTTCTAGCCCAAATTTGATTTCTGCATCTTTCAATGTATAAGGTTTTCAACTGCAAAAACTATCCCAGAGATACAAAAAATAGATTAGAATTTAGGAAGATTAAATATAATATGTATGGAATAATTTTTTACAAGCTTTTATATACCCAATCCACAATCGTTGGTCCAACATTTTCAGTAAAACCAGACTTGTTACGAAGCTCAACCAATTTATCTCTCAATTCACTGTGTAAATTGATAAAACTGTCGATATTGCCAAAGAGAGTGTCGAGTTCGGATGGGCTCAAAATGTCTGTGGAAATAAGAGGCTCGTAGTAATAATTCCTCAAGGCAGTGAGATCGTTTATCAAAACATTTTCACCACAGTATAATTCGTAGATTGCTTCTTGTCTTTTTATTTCTTTACGACTTAAAGTCGAGCCGATATGATCTTTGATATTTTCCTCTGCTATGTCGACCATCCAACTACGCATCATCACATTACCTGCTAATTCATTTCTGAAAAATATAAAAAATAAGTAAATGAGAATATTATGTCAAAGGAAACTTGGAAAATTAATTTAAACTTTGGAACACATCATTTATAAATTGCGTACTTTTTTGGAGTTGGCTGAATTTCTGCTTCAGTTTCAGCAAATGATAAAAAAGAAGCATTTAACTGACTACTGCTTTTTCTTTTGCGTTTCTTCTCCGACTTTGAAGCTGAAGGCAAGGTAGAATAAAATATATTACTAGCAACTTCAGTGATTCTTCGTCGCTTCTTTCTTCCAACTTCCGATTCAATAGAAATGTCCATCGAACTTATACTGATTGCATCGCTTTTCGGACGTTTCCTTGACCTCTGAAATTTGATTAAAATATTGGTTTCCTAAGTATATTTCAGATCCAGAATAAATATTATACTACAATATAATATTGACTTTAAAATTGTGTAGAAATAATTCTTTACGTTTACTTGTTTCAATCCCAAGTTACATTGTTTATATGCTAACGAAAAATACGCGACAAATTTATTTCTGACGCTGAACTCTAAGGCTTTCTTTCAAATTATAAAATACATATAAAAAAAGAATTTACTTACCAGCCAGGACCTTTTACGAGGTTCCTGAAATTTCTCCGAAATCGTAACATCGCCCATTTCATCCATTTTTACACTGGGATCTTCTGGCCTTCAAATCTGTTCAAAATTAACGATAAAACTACTTTTTATCAAGCAGACATTCTTTTTTAGCCATCTTCTTTACTCAAGGTAAAGAAACAGAAAATTCGAAAAATTTGAATTCAAGAGCGAAAATAAGTGAAAGTTTATCTACTATAGAGTAGAATAAATAAACAAAAGCGTATACTTCTACACAACCGGTAATTTCAAACTCTAGCACTCTTGAGAGGTTATATTTTACTGCTTTTTTTCTTTTTTTTTTGCATTTTTTAACACCTTGAACCGAACCACGAACAAATGAACGAAATAGATATGCCCCACAACATGCTGGGAATCTGGGACTGAGATTCTGAGATGTTCAAACCAGTTAAAAAATCAGTGCTCTAAAGTCGGCTTCTTGCGCGCGCAGCGTGTGTTGGAGAAATTCTACCATTGGCTGTAATGTGGCGCGCGATTTAAAATCGAATTGATTTAATTCGAATTTAAATCGCGCGCCACATTACAGCCAATGGTAGAATTTCTCCAACACACGCTGCGCGCGCAGGGAGTCAACTTTGAGACCACTGTTCAAAACTGCAAACCTGCTGCAATTCACAAAAAAGAATTGAACATTTATTTAATAATAGAAGAGAAAATTATCAAAAATGAATAAAACCATAATTGTTTATTCATTCTGACTTGCATAATTAAATTGAAGTACGGAAAAGCAGTTAAATGTGAAAAACAAAGGCCATCTAAACTCGACTCTTCAAATGCATAAACAGATTAGGTTAGGTAGTGGTTTGCCAAAAAGCGGCCAAAAGAAAAAGATTACATACAGTCATACATACAATTACATATGCATATGTGGAATAATACATATGTACATATATATAAAATATTTTAATTATATAATATTATTAAACATTTTCAAAGCAGAACCTAAAATGTTTAAAAAATAAGCTCTCGAATCTATTAAAATCTTTTGAAGTACCAATTTGGAGCAAAGTTCTAATCTAAAAACCCTAAAAACTTGATTTCTTCACTTTACTCAACAAATATGAAATTTAGAATTGTTCCCCTCTGTAGAATTCATCAATTTTTACCTAGAGTTATGCGTATATAGCAAGAAAATAAGTAATTCAAATAATTTTTAAGTAAAATGAGAATTTCCAATTTTGAAGTTATATTTTCAATTCTCCATTTTATACAAAAAGTATCTAAATTAAATATTTTTTCGCTCTGTATGCAGTCTTATAGTTGATAAAAGATGAGCGCTGTAGAGCGAAAAAATATTTATCTATCATTTTCGTTGAGTAAAATGAAGAATGGAATTTTGATCTTAACACTTGGATCCAACGCCCTTAAAGTATTGTAGGAAATCCTTCAAATCTTCTGAAATCGCTTGGAATCTTTTTGAATTGCCTTGAATTATTTTGAAATTTCTTAAAATTCCACGAAATTCTTTTAGAAAATTCTAAAAGTCCTTTAGTTCTCTCGTATATAGGTAGGTATCTTTTTATAATTTCATATGTAAACCTTTGAAAATAATAGAAAAATCTTTTGTAATACTATAAATAAATATTACAGATATATGGATACTTTGCTAAATTGGCGAGAAAAGCATTTCATCGTTCTCAGGGGATTCTCTTAAGTAAGTTTTTGATCAGGTACACTCTGTGCTTTACTTGTTGCTGGATCCAGAAAAGCGGCATGCGCGACTCTATCGATTGAAAACCCGCTATATAAATTGACGCAAAAGGTATTAGTGGAGGGCAGAACGGATTGCAAGAGCGTAGAAGATTGTCACGCGAAAAGTGCAAAAAAAAAAGTCCTGTAAACCGCTTATCTGAGGGAACAACCTGCTTCGGATACCAAGCGCATGAATTAAGAACCAAGTAAGTTCCACGCCCTTTTACATTTTTTTCGCCCCTTATGTGGGTCAGAAACACATCTATGCGAAAAAAAATTCCCTACTTTTAAGAAAGAAAAATCTTTTTATTTCAAAATATCAAATTTTTTAATTGAAAATTGTTATAATTAATACAATCATTTTGGCCCGATTAATCAATATCTTCTCTGCAAGTTCAAGACTGAAATTTGATCCTTTGAACTTTAGGTCGACACCTTATAGGTCACCATCTGTTACCTCAGTTATTTTTTTCTAACACCTAGAAAAAAGCTACCTTCGATTTTAATTTACTTTCTTGAAAATTTCAAAAATTTCCAACTTCAAGGTTTAATTAATGAATTAAATTTTAATTTCTCTTTGTTTTAAACAAGTATCTTCTCATTTATTTCACTTTTTTTCTGTGATAATCTGTTAAAGTGAAAATAAAAATTGTATTTTTGATTATTTCAGTGTAATGCGTAATTTGTAGGATATTTTCGTTTCCTACTGGCATATCTAGTGCGAGTGATCAATACAAGGTACATTAGCTAATAGTAAAATGTACTAAAGGTAATTTTCTTCATGAAAAATTCATTTTCAAATATTTTAAATTAAGTGGATTAAGTTATAAGAATAAATCATTTGCTACGTTCACTGCAAACTTGATTTAGGTGATTTGATCAGAAATCCCTTTGGCGTCATACTTGTTGCGTCGACAAATTGAATTTTCATGATTGAATAGGACTTCTGCTCTATACATCGATGATATAATTTTCAAGTTTATTCAACTACGGCTTTCGATAGCCAACTTGAAAATAAGACAACTTACGATATTTTAAAGTATCGAAACTAAATATTTTTTCGCTCTGTACGCAGTCTTATATTTGAAAACAGTTTAGTGCTACAGAGTGAAAAAATTTGTATCTATAATTTTCGTTGAGTAAAATGGAACATAGAATTTTGAGCTTAACACTTGGGTCCAACGCCCGTCAGGGGTTTTTTCTTACACCTCGTGAAAAGACTTATTCTGGAAAAACTTTAAAGAGATTGTAAAAATCTTGACCTTAACAGGGGTAGTTTTTTGTATTTAAGGGTGCATTTTTATTATCACGCGAAATGAGAAATTCTCCTTTATTACTTCCAAATACATTTTACACATTTCATAAAGTCTATTCGAGGTGTTAGGAATGCCATAAATTAATTCATTTTCTATATGAGGGTGGTTTGAATTTCTAAATATTTTCTCAGACCTCCTGATATGCGTCATTTATAAGGAATTTGTTAAATTAAATAATAAATATATCTATAAAGCTGAATTTTACAAAATGAAGATATTCCGCCTGCTATTTTTAAAGTTCCATTTCGCAAAATCAATATTTTGATGACTTCTATGTCTTCTTCAATCTACGAAGGACTTCCCTCAGTCGCAGCCTCAATAAAATTAAACCCCAGATTGTATATGTACTTATATTTGTGTAGATCTTCTCCAAGTTTTGCATAAAGTAGAAATTAAAAATTTTTTATATTCCACTCATGAGGTAGTATTTATTACAAAAAAATTCATATTTATCTCAAAGAAATATTTTGTATTTTTATCGAGCTGAGATACGATGTAACTTTGTATGAATATTTAATAAGTAATTTAAAAACCTCGCCTCAACTCGTAAATATACGAGAGATCGAGGATAAAACAAACAAAATAATGTATAAATGTATTTTGAATTTTAAAAAATATTAATAGAAATTTTCTCGGCGTTTCTTGGGGTTTTAACAGATTTTTCAAGAGATTTCATAAAGATTTTAAGTGATTTTAGGGAGTTTCAAGATATTTTAAGAGATGCCCTTAATTTATTTAATTTGATTTTATGGTTTTAAAAACAAACTAGTTGTGGAGTTGTATCAATTTTGTACTCATTCAATGAGCAGTTTGCTCAATTCCTGGAAGCATATATGATTTGCTTCCTCATAGAGGAAGTATTAATTAATCAAATGTAGTGGAATAACTATGCAAAATAAAATATGTTCACAAAAACCTATTTTAAAAACTGGATTTGTCACTACTACAAAGCTTTCCTCTATGAGGATGCAAAAGCAATTAATAATTTGGTTACAGACAAATCGAGGTCATGTCGCCGACAGGGTGGATTCTCCTCGTAATTGTGGGTATTGTGGCAGCCCTTAATCCTGTGCCCCATCGTACTAATGAAGAATCCTTGAGAGGTGCTTTGAACGCAGTCACCAGGAAACAACGTTCTCTTGATTTCAACTCACGCGAACCTTACAATGATCTCCATTCATTTAAATATAGGATGGACAACGATAGAAAATTGCAGAGACAACGGGAAGAAAGCGACTTTGATGAGGATGAAGAGGATTTAGAATTTCTTCCCCTAGGTAAATAATAATAAAAAAAATCACATTCTCATTAGACTTCGCGCTTTTTTGATTTTTAAAAGATTTTGTGAAATATTTTAAGAGGGGTTTAAAGTTTCAAAAATATTATTTAACCCTTTAACGGCCAGTGGGACACATACATCCCACGTATGTGTCCCACTGGCCGTTAAAGGGTTAAAGTATCTTAAAAGATTTCTAGAGGTTTCAAATGATTTCGAAAAATTTAAAAGATTTAAAGAAAATGAATCAAATATGTTAAAAGATTTCGAGATACATATTTCAAGGGATTTCAAATAATTTAAAATGATTTCAAAGATTCTAAAAGTTTCTAATCTCAAAAAATCTTAGAAAATTTCAAAAGATGTTTAGAAGACATTGAGATTAAAAGACCCTAAAAACAATTATTTCAGAAAATGACCAAATAGAGACTATAGCCGATGGATTTCGGAACATAAACGAAAAGCAATTGGAAAGGGTCCTGGCTGACTACATCAAAAGCGAATCAATCCAAGTAAGTCTAAAATACATTCAATGTTAATTGTATTTTTTAAGTAAAATGAAAATATTGAATTTTGATGTCAGATTTCGAATTCTTCGTTTAATGCAAAAAGTATCGACACTAAATATTTCTTCGCTCTGTACGCAATCTTATATTTGAAAAAAGATTAGTGCTACAGAAAGAAAAAATATTTCTGTATAATTGTCGTTGAGTAAAATGGAGAATTGAATTTTGAACTTAACATTTGGGCCCAACATCTTTAAATACAAACTTTTCTTATTTAATTATTTACCAATGCATTTTTTTTAGGAAGAGCCAGTGTCCTCGCTATTTCGTGAACGAGAGCGAAGTTCAAGTATTAAAAGGGGAGCTTCAAGAAATGTTCGACCAAGTACTGATGATGAAGAGCTGGCAAGACTCTTCTTAGAGGAACTAGAATCTGGATCACCTTATGGCCAAGATGAATTGGATGACACCGATTACTACAACACACTTCAGATGCTTCACAGATCCCAACAGGAAAACCATCCCTATGGGTAAACTAATATTAAATTTTAGTAAAGTAATTAATTAATTGGTTTATATTATACTTTTTTTATATCACAAATTTTAATATTTCAAAATGATTTTGATTTCTAACACTCAATTTATAATCCTATTATTTCTATTCAAACCTTTTTTTAAGTCCTGTGTAATCTATTAAAATCTTTTAAATTTAATAATAAAAGGAAAATAAACTGTCGCTCTGATATAAAAAATCACAAAAAAATATTATATGTCATTATCTAATTGTGGATTGCGTTTATAAATTTTAGGAGCGACGGAATGATGTCTTGGGGAGAATTCGCGGAGAAGAAACCACTGAGGGAGAGGATAAGAGATGATGATCAAATGGAATATTCATCAGGTCGGGACCAGATTCAGGACCTTTATTTGGTTCCCCTAGAACGAAGGAATGTCAATGGTCGATATCCTCTGGGACGAGATTTGAGGAGTTATAAGGAAGTGTCTAAACGATTCCCGGTTGCTAAAAGAAGTGCCAAAGCTGTAAATAAAGTCAATCAGGCCACTGATCCTAAGGTACTTTTTAAAAATAAAAATTAGATTAACGCACAAACTAACATTTTAGTTATATTTTGCTTCCTCATGGAGGAAGCTTTGTATCAATAAAAATTTTTGATTTTTCGCCATTTCTCGATATAATTCGACCTATAACAAACTATAAATCTACAGACAGACAGACAGTGTGACTGGGCGTATTTAGAACTATAATTATGAAGTAATAGATTATAATTAATCGTGTGAAAAATTGTATGTGAATATAAAAAAAACTTTTTGTTTGAAGGTTGCACAAGACCTGGGTGCTCTCTTTGGCACGCAATCGAGCGAGAAGCAGAATCACACGCACGAACATGGAGGTCACGATCACGATCATGAACATGATTATAATCATGATCATGATCACGATCATGATCATAATCACCGTGAACACGACCACGCTCACCAACACGGATCTGGAGCTCATAGTATGTCTGGACACAATCACGAGGTGACATCGGCTGCTCCAAGCGTAACTCCTCAACCCAAGGGTCAGAAGGAAAACATGACGAAAACAACCAAGTCACAGGAACGATCGATCGAGATCAAGAAAAAAAGTGTCAACTGGTCTGATTATTTCGGAATCGATAGAAGAAAGAAGAAATCAAGCTTCATGGCCAAACCCGGATCCCAGGATCAAGACGATGAGTGGTTTTTGGAACGCTACTACAAAGTAATTTTTTACCAAGAATTTGAGCAGAGTTTCTACAGACCTTTTTCTTTAAAATCCCATGACTTTTCCAGGTCATTAAAACATTTTACGGAAAACTAAATATCTTTTATCTATTGTTTTAGACTATGTCTGAGAATCTGAAGTCCGAAAACGAAAGAGAGGGAAGTGAAAAGAAGGATAAACTGCAACAGATGGATTCCAGGCTCAAGAAAATCAAGGATCTGATCATCCAAGAAGCGCTCAACTCGGATGGTGAAGATGTTCAGGCAATTAGGGACAAAGTGATGTCAAGACTTGCTGCTGCTTATTCTCTCGAGAAAATGCGAAGAGCTTTGAAAGAATTCAGGGACAGTGTCGTTATTCAAAAAGAAAATCTGAAATCTGCTCATCCTCAGCAAACTCTGACTACTAATCGCCCTGAAGATTCAACGAGTGATAAGAGCGAAGAGAAACGTGGTCATGGAGTAACAAATGTAGAAGGTAAAGAAAACTTTTAACATAAATTGCATGTGTCAAATAAAATTCTGGCAAGCCTAATTATAATTAATTATTTTTTGTCCTGAAGGTGTCGACGAAGGAAGCAACTGCCCAGAGCTTGATTTGATCGAAAAGCGTTGCAGACTTGATAGTCTTCTTCCTCACGAAATCAAACGTGTTCTCTTCGGCCCATGTGTTGCAGCCCAGATTTGTAGATCTTGTGTGAGTGCCTGGATTATATGAATAAATGTCCCCCAACCTTAAAAAGATGAATAGGAATATTTGAATAATTCACAAGGATGTCCATTGTCCATCTATATTAAAAATCACCTCGATACAACTTTCAAAAGAACCTTTTCTGATGTAGAGATAAAAAACTAATACTCATTTATTTTTTATTTATAAACCCCGACATAAAGAGTTTGATGACTTTGAATTATTCTCATCTGTGGCGAATAATTAGACAAAGTTTTTTTTGGAAAGTTAGAAAGTGAAATACCGATATTAGACTTTAGGTTTTTATTTTATTCACTCTTCTGCGCACATTCAGTTTTCCTATTCATCTTTACCCTTAATTCTCGACCCACAATTTTATTCCAACCACTCTCATATTTACTAACGTATCCTATTCACACACATCCACTCCATTCAGAATACATTCTCACTACGCTTACGTCATCCTCCCACGCTCTTCGTCAAACACCCACTCTTCTACTTACAAAAAAAATCTATTACCCTCACCCTGAACTAACTTCAATTGCAATAACTATTCAAATCCAAAGTTGAATATTCTTTTATTGATTTAATCAGTGAAATTAATTGAATTTTCATTCATTAAAATTGATCTATTTCTATTCTGTTCTTTAAATCTGATTTATACCAGTTTATATACAAAAAATTCAAGTAGTTAACCCCTCGATTTATAGCGATTTAAATTCATAGTTGGTTTTAGAAAGAAATTAATAAAATAAAAAACATTTTCAGGGAGACCAGGACTGTCTGAGAAGGTTCGCGTTGGAAGTAGCCAAAGCCTGCCAGTCCGAGGAAATTCAGGAAAGCATGTGGACAAAGGATCAGTGTTTTGAAACTGCGAGTTTGCTACCCTTGAATCCTCCAGCATCAGCTGTAGCTCTTTGTCATTCCGAAGGTAGAGGATCCTGCCTCGCACGATATTTCTACCACAATCTTCTAACGAATTCTTACGATTTCCCTCACCATCTCGGCTAAGTCAACATCGTCTCTTCCCAACGATAAGACCAATGAAATTTCTGAGACGACTCATATCAAACTCTTCCGTCGTATAATAGATTGGCAAGTCAATGAAGATCATTATATTACCTGAATGCCAATTTGGAATCGAAATTGAGTCACAAGTACTGTATTACTACTGTATTCTTATCTCATGGAATATAGAACCAAGTTAAATTCTCTTTGATGCAAATAAATATTTGTATCTATCAAAAATCTATTAGATTATTTCGCAATAACTAGCTGTCTGCAAAACGTTGATCATCATCTGTTATCTGAAAATCCTTATGAAACTTATCATTAAATGAATTTTAAGAAAAAAAATTTGTTAGGCTTTGTTGGAAACTAAAAAAAGAATTTATTATCTTACCGGAAATAGATAGCAGACGATAATCAATGTTTTTGTAGGCAGCTAGTGATTGTGAAATAACTTAATTGGAAATTTGTGCAGAGAAGGTCAGTCAGGTTTAGACTTGGTCACGTCAACTCTCATATTTCTTTCTCTTATCGAACCTTACCAGCTTCTTCTGCAATTAAAGCACTACCCTCTCCAAGGAAGCAGGTTCGAAAACTAGAAATTGATTCTAGTTTTTTTTTTATTTAAATTTTAGTGTCCAAGAATCTGCTTTCTAATAAACCTTTAGAAAATACTAAAAATTGGCACTGAGACTGATGAAAATGCTGCTGCGACCAATTATTTAGATGAGATATAGCACGGAAATTTGTTCATCATTCGCAGTGGTGCTGATAGATTATTCCCCACTGGAATATACAACTTAAAAGTGCGAAAAATAAATGAGAAATTCGTTACACATAAAGAATAGTAAGGTCGTGTAAATGTCTAATAATTGTACAGCCGGAGATTCCCAGATTTCTGACCAAGGATCTGAAATATTTTTGATCAGGATTTTGGAATTCTTTTGCGAAATTCGTTTTTGGTGTACCTCGTTCCTGTTGCTACATGAAAGTACCTTGAAATAAGGATAAGCCTAACTATGAATGGTGCAATTCTATTCGCGAGGCAATTGTCCACCTCGAGACTCGACTTAAGGTTTGCAGTGACGTATGTATAGTTTTTCCAACTCTTATTATTTTTAAACTTTGTAAGAATCTAATCGATAGACAATAATTAATGATCAGAGATTTTAGGTACTTTCATAATTTTTTCTTTCGTAGTTTGCAGACATACCGGAGAAAAAAAGAACCCTCTGAAAGAATCTATCAAAATATAATTATCCTCCATTAATGCCTTTCTCCATTTTGCATATCTTTATTAAGGGTGATCCAAGTTTCAACCGCAAAATTCTAATCTCTCATTTTATTTTAAAAATATTAAAACTAAGTATTTTTTCGCTCTATATAGCTACTTATGTTTTAAGTTGAATTATGGATACAGAGCGAAAAAATCTGTAATTTTAATACTTTTTGAATAAAATGAGGAAATCACATTTTGAGATTATAAACTTGGATCCAACACCCTTAAAGATAAATATTTTTTAAGAAGATCAAAAATACTAAACCTATGGATTTTTGAGTAATAGAAAACATTTCAAACAAGAAGTTGCGAATAAAAAGTTTTTCATTTGCAAAAATATTCTTTTTAAGTATTGTAATTAGTTTTTTCTTATGGAGAGTTTCTCAAGGAAATTTATTATCGTGAATAGAAATGATACGCTTATAGATATATGTATACGCTTGAATTTTAGTTTTAACAGGTGTTAGATTGGGAAAAGTCATTATTTACAAGTTACAGATTACAGTTATTTTTGAGATTGTAACTATAAGACAATCACGTTAAATTACAAATTGTCAATGTTGAAAGTATTTGAATACTTCTTGTCTACATCGAATGTAATTGGTAGCTTGTAATCGAAGGAACGTCTGTATATCAAATCCTTTCTGCTGGTGCTTGCACGTTTTATGTGGCTAATTGTAAGTCCAAAAATTTTAACTCCATCAATCATGCTTCAATATACCTGCTATATAAAAAATTCAGTATGAGTGATTGTGCTGTCGAATAAATCAAAATTTGTCAAGTCTGAACGAATGCCGCGCAAATAGATCGGTTTAAAAAAAATGTTCGATTGGTAATTCTAATTAATTCGTCGTCGGATTTTAATCTTTGAAATCTGGGGTTTTCAAACTTCAAAAAATGATAAAATTGAAAAACTTTATATAATTTCTCAAATTTAAGGGTGTTGGATCAAACTTTAAACTTCAAAATTCAATTTCTTCATTTTATTTATTAAATATTATAATTAGATATTATGGCTACAGAGCGAAAAGATATTTAATTCTAATAATTCTTAAGTAAAATGAGGAATTTTATTTTAAGGATAAAATTTGGATTCACCGTTAAGGAAGAATTAAACTGTTTTGTGATTAATTTTCTCTAACGCTCTTAATTGGAGGGTCTCATCTAAATATTCTTGTAAGATGATTAAGATGCAAAATAAATGTATACTCTCTGGTTAACTTAATAAATGTTGTAGACAATTATATATTTGTGCACTCGCATATTTCAGCATAATTAAGATCTGTAATTCGTTATTTCTATCGTCATTGTTTACGAGTGAAATACGTACCTTGACAACGAATTCGTCAAAATTGTAATCTGGGACGAATTAAGAAATTTCCATCAGTTGGACCATTTATTGAAAAAAAATAATCTAAGCTTGGATTTTAATTTTCTCGTCTTTGGTTGAAGATATACAGAGTCGAGACATGCAAAACTATATTTGTTATATCTTTTCATATATACTTTATGTTTCAGTTAAGTGTGTTGGATCCAACTTCTAATCTCAAAATTCGAATTCTTCATTTTACAAAAAAATATTAAAATTAAACATTTTTTCACTCTGTACGCATGTTTATGTTTAAAAAATGAAAAGCGTTACAGAATCAGAAAATATATAATTATAATATTTGTAGAGTTAAATGAGGAAATCGAATTTTAACGTCAGAAATTGGCTTCAACGCTCTTAATAAATAGATTTTATGGTTGAATAGAGTGATCTCAATTTACGTCCAGAGGAAAGAAGAGAAGCAAATGGTCGTACAAAGTAAACGCACTGATATTTACTTTTAAGAAATATATAAAAATATATGCGCCTCATTAAGTGGTTATACTGTTTATGCATTCTACAAATCTATATTGAAATAATTATAAATATATATTTATGTTGAAATCAGACTTGCATACTACTCTGTAAATGTATCAGTCTAATAAGCGAATATACAATAAATATATTTAAAGATAAATTATTATTTTATTACTTCTGAATCCGGAATTATAAGATTTTAAATATTTTGTAATTGTAATTTGAAACAAATTGTGAATTCAAATTGAGGAATGAAAATTAAATTAAAGATTAGAAATCTATAATTATAATTATTTAATGATTTTCATTAAGAATCCTGCATTGACTCCACATTGTTTTCAGTTGAATCATTCACCTGGGAACTTTCGGTCAAGTTTTCGAGATTCTGCAACAGTTCCAGACTTGGATATCCATAAAGTGATAACACCTGCATTTGCATTTGGGCAATTTTCACTGAAATAAGAATTGAATTAAATTAGATTAAAAATACATTCGACTTCCTCATTTTATTCGACAAATATTATAATTCAATATTTTTTCGCTCTGTACACACATTTATGAATAGCGAGACAGAAAGAAAAAGTAATAATTTATAATATTTATTAAGTAAAATGAAGAGTTCGAATTTCGAAGTTAGAATTTGGACCTAACATTCTTAGATTAATAAAAATGGAAGGCAGAAACTTACGTCTCATCTTCATGGCAGATTCCTGTATACGTTTCAGATTTGATATCAACTCTAACAACATTCTCATCTCCTCGTCAAATTCGTTTTGCGTTAATGTCATTTTGTAAAAAACCTGCTGTTAAATAATAATCAATTTTTAATTATTGTTAACTTTCAGAATATGGTTTTATAAAAAGTATTTATTATCTTCATACGAGTTCTATTATAATAAAATAACAAAACTTACTTAAAATTTAAAATAAAGTGTCGCGCGTCTTCAACGTCTTCTGAAATTCTATTTCCGTTTCCGTTTCAAGATCATGGATCGCTGGATCACCTGGATCTGCTAAAAATGCTGCCAACCAAAAAAGAAACTCAATTGTTGAAAAAAGTGGCGGGGGTATTAAATAAAGATGGCGGATTCGTCACTTTCCTCAACATTTATATGTAGAAATAGTGGTAGACGTAGAATATTTAAGATTCTCAATTCCCAGACATTTTATCGATTATTTTCCACATCCGGTTTTTGGAATTGCCATACATGTAATTACGCGCCAAACGACTATGTTTTCTAGGGTGGAATCCTATGCAGGCGCAAAACGAACAGCCAATGATAGAGAATCTTTAAGAAGATAGAAATCTAGAAGTGTTCTGCAATTGGCTGTTCATTTTAAGCTTTGCGTTTTGCGCCTACATGGGACGGCACCCTAACTAGACTGACAAATAAGAGTGCTCTCTCATACGGCCATTTAATTTTATTATTCGACCGACGGAATTTTCCACTCTTTCTAGCCAATAAGAGCGCGAGCCTTCCTTTGTACTAAAGTAAAAGTGTTTTCTGATTGAACGTCTTCGCATTGAATCTTTACGAACGTTCATTGTGAACAAGACTTTATACGCTGCGATGCGCATTCACAGATTCAATTGTACGCGTTCATCTCCGTTCTCTTTTCTTGATCGTACTCCAAAGTATTATTTCTAAGCGGTTATTTGTAGAATGCCGGTTTGTTGTTACGCGACTTCTGATAATTATCAATGCAAGTTTATTGCGGGATTATAAGACAACAAGGAGAAAGAAAATCCTGGTGGAGGAAGTCAGAGCTTCTCGACCGCAAAGCAAATTTGTGCAATTCAGGCCGGTAGCCAATGCAATATTTTTACCTTAGACTGCAATTACCACCAAAAGCAAGAAAATCGACGAGGTCTGACCCTCGGAGAATAAACAGCGGTGAGTGTAACTTATATTTGAACTGTACTTTTTATGTAATCCGGGTTTGAGACGGTAATTTTGTTGAGCGTTGGAAGAAACTCGTAGAATTGCTAACAATGCTATTTTTCCCTGGGGCCCCAGGGCTGTCAATAGTGCAGAAAAATGGGGTGAAAATTTAATTATTCTGTGTTCTCGATCCATTGTGCTAAAGAACTACGAATTACTGGAAATAATTTACTAAATAACCCCAATTTTTTTGTTGTACTCCCAAAAAAAATTTAAGAACAATTATAATTTATGATTCCAAATTTGAAACTGTGGTTGCTTAGTTTTTAACTCGATTTTGTATTCTAGCACATTCTTTCAGTTTCATTTTTGAGAGCATTTTGTTTAAATACGCTTCAATCTTTTAAAATCCCTGTAATTTCAGTAACATTTTTCAGAAAAGATATTTCGAATTTGTTCTGTGAAAGAATTTTAGTTTTATTCAAAAAGTACTAAGAATACAGATTTTTTCGCTCCGTACCCATAATTCTATTTACAAAATGAGTATCTGGACAAAATGAAAAAGGTATTTAATTATAATATTTATCAAGTAAAATGAAGAAATCGAATTTTAATTTTAGAAATTTGATCCACCTTTAATTTTTGTTTTTCAGGAAAAGCAATTGGATGAAAGATTTTTCTAAAATAATAAATAAATGAGAATTAGACTGAATAGTAATAGAAAACAAATAAGAATAACAAAAAATAGAATTCACAATAAATTGTGAAGAAAATATGACATCCTAAGGGAAACAAAACAATTTTCCCGCCATTTTAATAATCTATTCTTGGAACATATGAGGATAATAGAATTCCATCAGAGAACTTATTTCGAAACAGAGCAAATATAGATTTACTTTATGATGCGAATAATAATAATAATACAATCCCCCACTCAAAAATATGTTTCAACTAGAAATAATAATTATAACAAAATTAGATATCGTTTTTACTTTAGAAATCCGTTCAAAAGTGGAGCGATGTTATTAAAAAGAAGACTGATTGATCAAACGAAAGTATTTTTTGTTGCAAAGTAATCATTAATTTAAAAAGTAAAGCATTTTCCTTTTTTTCGGGAACTCAAGACACTCCTTCACTATGATTTGCTTGAATATCCAATATCGAAACTCTCGAGACTTTATGCTTGTTGTATTCACGCCTTTAAACAGATATGCTGACCTACTTTACGAAAATAAAAATAAAACACAATAAATGCTTATCAAAATTGAGGTACCTTTTTTCCTAAAAAAATCGCTGCTTAGAATTCTTTTTCCTTGTTTTACTATCGTTTTACTCGTTTGTCTATAAAGCGAAAAAATATTTAATTTTAAAACTTTTTGCACAAAACAAAGAATTTCAAATCTAATCTCAAAATGTTAACTTTTTATTTTTTGCAGAAAATATTGAAGTTACAGACTTTCGCGCCTTTATGCACAATTCTATTTAAAAATTATGCACCGCTATTATTAATACTATAAACAATATCATCCTATGGACTATAAATAATATTAATTATTTTTCAGGTCACTGAACAAAATTGGATAAACAGAATACAGTTTCCGTAAACAGTCATGTCCGAATTTGCAAAACCCGACGAGCCGTCGGATACCCAGGACACTTTCTTCGAAGAATCTCAGTCAGATTCTCAATTAATCAAAAATGCAGAAAACAGTACCAACTTTGGCGAGAGTCAGGATTTTCATCTAATCGATACTCACGACTCTCAAGATTTGGAAGCTGATCTTTCAGAAGGACTGACTAAAGATTCCGGAGTAATTAATACGGAAGATGTGAGTATGGAGAAAGAAAGTAACGTCACAGAAAAGACAACGGACGACAATGAAAATAAGGAAGATATTTTCAATGAAAATCAAACACTGGTAGAACAAGACGATGATGATGAAGATGTTGTTCACGGAACTCCACCTCACTGTCTCTCTTCTCCATCAAAAAAACTGAATATCAATGCAGATATCAAGTCTCTAAAGCGGAAAGCTGGCTCATTGGATGATTCAATAGAAAGCGAACACTTGTTTAAGAAAAATAAAATCAATAGTTCAGAAGATGAGTTAAAAAAAACCGAGGCAATGGAAGCTGACACTGTTCCACTCGATAACACGGATCAAGATTCTCAGCAGGTTTTTCCTCCTAAAAATCTTGATGAATCTGTAATTATTCCTGAAACTCAAGGGTCGATGCAAGATACGCAACCAGTAGACGAAGTGGCTTCAAAAGATCTGAAAGAATCCGGAAATATGAAAGCAGAGAACAATCTTGAACAGACACCTGCAAAAAATCTCAACCAAGAGAAAGAAAGGTCTTTCGAAGAGGAATGTGACCTTGTAAATGAAGCCATAAGCAAAGTTAATCAGAATGATTCTACCTCCGTAAATGTCACTGAAAACGATCTTTCCAATCAAAATCTATCAGTCAATGATGACGATTTAAACGAATCGAAGAATGTTTCAGATCAAGCTGATTTTTCTAGAAAAGAATCGAAGAATTTGGTTGGGGATAAATCCTCTAAGGATGAAGTTATCAAAAAGGAAACCGAAGTTTCAGAAAATCAATCTGAAGCTAAATGTGAATCCAGAGCACAAGAAGTAAAGCTCGAAGAATCCAAGCCTTTAATCGAGGAAGCTGATAAGACAAAAAGCATAGAAGACACTTTAAAGCAACTGGGAGAGGAAATGGACTTTACGAAACATTTAGAACAACCGTCGATAGAAAAAGAATCTACGGAGTCAGAACTTCTTGCTGCTCTGACTGATTCTGATACGAATGCAGATGTGGAGGAAAATTCTGAAAATATAGAAGAGTCTGTAAAAATGGAAACTGAGGATATTCCAGAGAAAATTGAAATCGAGAAGAAAGTGGAAGTCACTAAATCTCGAATGAGCATAGAAGTGATTTATGATCGTGCTTCTCTGAGTCAAGCGAAACCTGCAGAAGTTGTTGAAATAGATGACGACGGTGAAAAGATCATTTTAGATTCCTCGCAAGAAGATGGTAACGTGCGACCAGAAGATATTTCGAAGGATAAAAGTCATCGTTACAAGCCCGTTGGGAACAAAGATTCTGAAGTTAAGAAATCTGAAACTCATCTTACGAATGGAAGCAATATTTCGAAAAAAACCAACGCAAACATGGATTCCGACGCTAAGGATAAGATTTCTAAAGAAACCATAAGTAACGCAAAGTCTGAAACTGGAATTCCTAACCCGTCTTGTTATGTTATCAGCGATGGTGAGGGAGATTCGATAATTGATGATTCCAAAAACAAATCCACAAGCGATAACGACACTATTGCCTCTACAGTAAAGACTTTGCTAAAGGACATTAACGTCTGCGTCAGGTTGAAATGTTTGGTCACTATCGACGAAAACACGAAGGAAATCGTGGGTAAAGAATTGCTGACAGTAAATTGCGAATCTACGTCAGACCAGAACAGAAACAATGACACGTCTGCTTCGCTCGCTGACATTTCTGGAAACGAAAATAAAGATAATTCTCCTGGTTCAGTGACTTCCGCAACTTATCCTAGATTTTCGATTATGTCTACTTCAACCGTAAGCTCGACAACTTCTTCATCCAGCGCTGGTTCTTCCAAGATTTCTGGTGTGGACAATAAGTTTTCGGTGCCGAAAGGCCCTGCAAAGCACTCAAAGAAAATACCTATGGAGTTGGAACAGTTGTCCAAGGAATGGAAGAATTGTCACTTGGTTTCAACTTCGGTTTTGAATTTTGTAAATTCTGAACTGGTTGTTATCGATTTGCAAAACGGCGTTGTTGATTCTTTGGAAGAGCCTTTGAGGAAGATTCATGCATCTACTCCGGAAGCTACTAAAGAAACGCCTCAGCGGAATAGCAAAAAGGGAAGACCACCGAAGAGATTACAGAGAGGTACGAGGAAAAGAACAAAAATAACGACGACAAAAGTCTCACCTAATGTTATTGATTCGATTCAAGAGGACAGCGATGATGTGAGTTCTTTCAGTGGAAAAGAAACAAAGAGTAAATCTGCGATTGCAGCTGGGTCTTCTACTCCAGCGAAGAAAGCGGTGGAAGGGTTGAGAAATTCTGCGCTTCCAGTAGAAGAGATTGACGAGTTGTTGGGCAAGGAAGTCTTCGCCAAGTGGTCGGATAATCATTACTACGCAGGGATAGTCGTGGACAAGACTAAGGCGAAGTACAAGGTCAATTTCCTTGATGGAAAGAACAAGCAGTTGATACCAGAGTTCATCATTCCGATTCCAAACACTCTAAATAAAGGACTTTCTGTTTACACTCTTACGAAGGAAGGGGATTACGGACCATGTGGGATTATTGTTGATGTCTTGGAAGCGAATAATGTAGTAAAATATGTAATTGAACCTGATGAGGGGAAGAGGATCACTGTTCAGATTAAGGACATTTTCCTGACGGGGGATCAAGCACAGGTTTTAAAGGAAGAAGCTTTGACTGGACAGATTAGTCTTCCATCAACTCCTCATTCGATATCGAAGGTAACTAGAACTAGATCGAAATAATTTGTGTTATGTGTTGTCAAATTCCATTTCATTAGATTAATTTTTTAAGGAAAACAAATTTCCTTCAAAGTCTACAAATTTAAGAACAGATTTTTAGAAATGTTTAGTTTTAATTAGAAACATTGATTTTAAATTGTATTTAGAACGATTTATAAAAATCAAAATTGAATTGAATTTAAAGAAGTTGAATTTTACTTTATTTACAAAACTTCGATTTTTCAAAATTGAAAAATATTGATTTATTTAGAAAAAAAAACAATTCTATTTCTAAGCCTTTCTCAAACGTTTTCAATGTGCATTAATCATTAATAAAAATTTATATTTCATTTGAGTGTGTAAAAACAATTTATTTTACTCCAAAAACCCTAAATTTGAATTTATTTTCCTCATTTTATAAAATAAGTAGGTACATAAGTATTAAAATTTAAAAATTACTATTTTGTAAATATTTAGATGTAATAATTTACTCAAATTTTTTTAATTCCTTATAAATTAAATTATTTTTTCAAAATATTGATGGATTTAAAAATAATTTCCTAATTTTATGTGACTATTGTCACTCTGAAGTTTGTTTAAAATGAAGATATCAAATACTTTTTTTTCCAAGAAACAATTTTAAAAAGTTCAACCAAATTTGATATCTTCTTTTAAATATATTTAAGAACAGCAATAGTTGTTAAAAACACAGAAAAAAATAGAACATGGACTAATTTTCCGGAATTTAATTCCATGCCACAGGTATCTTTGGACAACATGGTTGACGGAAAAAGGCGTTCAAGACGAAATGCTTCGATAACACAAACTCCCAAATCCAAGAAGTCTCTGACGAGCATAATTAACAAGACATCATCGGACAATGAACCTTCTGTCTCAGGAGTGGCTTTTAAATCCAAAGAATTATCCGTTTCTGACAAAGAGGGAGGAAAATCCAGCGACGCTAGCTTGTCAGTCGTAGAGGAAAATGGTGTATATGGTGTGCAGAGAGAAATTATTGGAACTTTTTGTGAACAAGTCACCACGAAAGGTCCACAAAGTAGACTTAAGGGAAAGCAGAGAAATAGAAAAAAGCCAGATGATCAAGAGACCATCGACTTGTTGGGTCCGATTCCAGAACCGAATTCAAAAATCTTTGAAGGAATGTCTTTCCTATTGACCTGTGCTTCTTTAGATGGAATTGATAAATATCATACAGATAATGGAGACTCGTGTTCAAACTCGGAAACTGGAACTGATCATGAACTAGACTGGCAAAGTCGACCTTTCGTTAGAGAACGCTTAGAACAACAGCTCATTGCAGGCGGTGGTAAAGTTTACGAAAATTTCGATCTCTTGCCAGCGAATGAATACGAAAGCACGAAGCTCATAACAAACCTGCCGAACCTAACTGCAAAGAGTTTGCTCTGTCTTTCTGTTGGCATCTCTGCTTACAATCATTTATGGGTCATTCGCTCCTGCAAAGATGTAAGTAATGTAGTTCTAATTAATTAAATCATCTCAAGATATTTAGAAGATTATTATAAATATTATGCTTTATCATATTATTATAAAGCAGATTGATGAATTGAAAACTTTTTTCAGAACAAGGCCGTGAATCCATCGGAAGAAAAATTGCCAGCTGGGTGGAGTATAGACAGAAAATGTTACGTCGAAATGTTCCATCGGCGCGAGCAGAAACCTCTTACGCATATTATTGCTGTGATTCCTTGTAAGGAAAGTGTTGACAAAGATTTTGTTGCATTTTGGAGCAGAATCTGCTTGAATGCAGGTGGACAAGTCAGAGTTGTGGATAATGATGGTTCGTAATTTCAAAATCACATTTTAAAATTATTCTAATTATTAAAATTGTTTATTTAAACCTCTCAAATAATCAAAATTCAAAGCTTATTAAAGGAAAGAAAGATTCCATGCATCGAGACGAATTGATTGACTGAATTCACAGATAGTTTTTTTTTCTAAATGGAAATACAAATAGACCAATATTAAATTAAGTTGTGTTCATGATCATTTTTATATTACGCTGCAAGAATATAAGAACAATGATAAAATGGGAATGTTACATGATTGTCTCTCAGACCTCAGAATCTGGTTTTCAAATTCGGTTTAAAAACAGAATTTATTGTAACTTACGCATTTGTTTTTACAGAAATTAGTTTCGTCGAAGGAACAGTAGTTCTCACAAACCACAGATGCCCAACCTGGGTGATGGAGAAGGCCAAAAACTGGGATATTCCTCTAGTTTCTACCACCTGGCTCGTCCAAAGTTTAATTGAGGGTAAAATTCTTCCTTACGATTTGCACAGGCGTTTCAAGCCCTTCTAAATATTTCCGTAACCGGATCCATACTTATGAAATGAAAGGTATATCTCTATCAGATTTTTAAGAAAGGAATACAACTATGTTTAGATGTAAGATTTTTCGAAGTAATGTTAATTATTTCCTTTTTCTTTGTTTTTTAAGACTTTAATAGTGTACAGTACAAATAATTTTTCCTTTCTAAAATTCCGGTATAAGTATACATCTTGCAGATTTTGGCTCAATCACATTGAACTAAAATGTGTGATTATTTTCTAATGGGCGAGAATAAGTACTGCCCTCTTTTCGAGTAATTGTTTGATATAAATATTAACGCAAGGGAATATAAACCGATGGTTTTAACATTTATTTACTGAATTGACCGTGGCTGAGTTTAATGATCGTCGAAATATATGTAAAATTAACAATAAATGCTCTATGTGCATAAAGTGACGGCAGTTAAAAAATTTCTGTGGCCTAGTAATCGACGCATTTTTTTAGTCATATATGTAAAAAAAAATATAATACATTCTCTCATAAGAATGTAAAAACTCGCCATTGGGATTTCGTGATATTGGTACATCGCAGTAATTATATACATATAAATATATATATGTAGGATAAATGAGGCGAATAATTTGTTTCTTTATCCATTTTTTCATGGAAGTAGGGTTTTAAAATTTTTACAAAATTTTGGTTTGTTGTTCATGCAATTCGCGAAATATTTTTTACTCTATGCACTAAGTTAACTCCTTACGATTTGATTTTATTCAACGTTTTCAAAATATTTTTTTTATTGTGGCAGTCAAATTTAAAATTTTTATCTTTGGGAAGTTTTTTCAAACACTTGATTTTTTAAATATTTGCGATAATATAGAACAAATTATGAAGTTTTTATAGTTCTTTTGCTGCTTTTGAAAATTCATAAAACTGGACATTTTACGTAATGAAGTTTCGTAACGATCAAATCTATATTCTGCATTCTTTGACTTGCATTCGAATATTTTACTATATTTTGAATAAATCTTCAACAGAAATGTGTACAATTAATGTCGAGGTGATGGGTCAAAGAAAAATATAAATTGGACTGTTGACGATAAGGTAGAGATACAAAATACAAGACTCGTCTTATAAAACAATTAAATAAGCTATTAATCCAACATAATTGCATTTGTATATGTATACATATATCACAATCTTTATTGTATAAGTAGTAGTAATTATGTACAATTTTTGGTGATACAATATACCAACATATTTTGGCAGAGGCACCTTTTTTTCCAGCCCGAATTTACACCTGTAAATCTTTATTATTAAATTACAAGGCTCATTATTCGCCACGCATTTTTTCATTCTTCGACACCAGTTTTTAATTCATAGGTACCTACACCGCTTATCAATTAAAAAAATCTTAACAGTTTACAAAATACTTACCGTTACAAATCATGTATTTACAAAAAAAATCGAAGAATTGGATGATATTACTGAAGTAATTTTTCAATATTTTTCTCTAACTTGTGACAAAAAATGAAACATAAAACTTACAAGCAATACCCTTAAGGATTGTACCAATCGAGAAATAGAAGCGTGAAGGACATTACAATCAAGAAGAAGAGAATCCAAACTCTGAGGCCAGCATTTCTTTGGATAGCTTGTCGAATTTGCTCGTTGGCTTCTTTCACATTTTCTGTGGATCCAACGACTGTCGTCATCAGTCGGTCCAAATCTTTATCTTGCTCCAGAACCTTTTCCGTAAAAACCTCCTGGAGTTCTGCAATATGAACAACTTTGCTCTCTATCTGCTTGACTTCCTCGGTTAGAGTATTTAGCTCGTTAAAAAGCTGCTCGTTCTCAGACTCAAACATTTGAATATCTTCGGGCGATAATTCGTTTTCAAGACTTAAAGAATTAGTCGCGTCGTTATCCATTTCCGGAACAGTTATAGAAGACTTGTTGACTTCTGGTTCTTTTTCTTTCTGACTTACAACCGGTGACCCTGGACGAATAGTTGTTGAATTTAAAGATCTTTTTGGATCCACTTCCAGCCTCGCTACTTTCCTAAATTCGATCGCTCTTTTTACTCGAATAGCTTTTTGCTCAGAGTAAATTTTGCAGACATTCTTTAAGTAGTTTTCAATTAGTATTAACATGGTTTCTCTATGCTCTTGATTTTGCTGGGTAAGTTCTGTATCCGCGACTTCTCTTTTTAATTCTTTGAGGAGCTGGGAACATTTGGTCATTATTTGTTGAGCACCAACGTCGATTTGATCTCGATCATCGTCCGTCATGTGTTCTTTGCTTGATAAGTGATTAGAGAAATTCAAATAAGCTGAACGATTTTCGAGTAGAAATTCGCGAAGACTCGAAATTTGGGTTACGACTGCTTGAGCTTTCGTTAAAAAAGGACTTTGCTTCCGACGCATTTTAAAACTTGGCTTTGAATCTGGTTGATCGCCAAGGGCCTTATTGCGAAGAGTTATGGTTTTCACACTCGCTTTGAAAAGAGTACTGACATCCATTTTTACTTGTTTTGGAATTAGTTTTTTAGTTTAATACTTATTTAAATTCTGAGGTAATTTATTATTCTAGCTTCGCCTGGACTACTTGTTTAGCCTTTGCGAATTGTCACGTTGATCACGATTCTGAAATGAAATAAAATAAAATAAAAGTTACATGAATTCTATTATAAAAAAGAGGTTGATTTCTATAAAATATTTAAAATTATCTTGAAACCTTTTTGAATTTCTTTTAAATCTTTTGAAATCACTTGAAATCTTCTGAATATAACTTGTATAAGAAATCAAATAATTAACTAAAAATTAGGCAGCATTTTACGTTAATTAAAATCAATTATATTTAAATATATATAATCTGTAATAAACATTAAAAACAATCCATTTTGACTTTTAAGAATTCAACGAATTTTATTAGCACTTTTGAAATAAACAAACCTAAATTAAGTCAGGCGTTTTAAAATAATTAATAAATATGGTTTACAAGAGCAGAAGATTAAAATATGTTTACCTTTTTCATGACTTTCACGTTTTAAGGTTATGTTCCATATGGATGAAAGAAAATCGACACAATGACACGAATGACAATGAACACACACATACGTTGTTTAAAAATCAGTGACCTCAAAGTTGGCTACCTGCGCGCGCGTCAATTGGCAGAAATGCTGTCAATTGGCGCGTCATTTAAAATCGAATGAATTTAATTTCAGTTTAAATCACGCGCCAAATTTTGACCAATGGCTGGCGGGGAAAGAAAAGTCAACTGCGCCTCTTTTGTCCAGAATCTCCGATGGTGGCAGGTAGTATGACCGTATGAAAGCACCTTAATTGAGCGAACCATGCCATGGCTAACTGCAACTTTGGAATAAAGTGTTATCGGTGTTAATTAAACGGTTTTAATTTCTACTTTAAAACAATTTAGTATAAATTTGTGTTAACACAATTAATTTATAAAAAATGGCACGCGTTCTTGTTGGAGTGAAGCGAGTAATTGACTATGCAGTCAAGGTAGGAGAAAAAAAACATACAAATTTATTATTAAATTTAAAGATTAGTAAATTTTAAAATAATTATCAACAATTAAAACGTGGATTATTGTTCGCCTTTTCATTCATCTTACTTCGAATAAATACAAAGATAAGAGGAGCCAGATGGGAATCTAAGTTCTTCAAGAATTACTCAACCGACAAATTGTTCACATCAAATCTGAAATTGGCTAAATTGTCAAGACATGGATAATTTATAAGATAAATTAGCTGATTATTTTATTTTAATTTCAAAAAATCGAAATTTTATCAGATCACAGTCAAAGATAGATTTTTAAACTCAATGTGAAAGAGGAATTTTTTAAAATCTGATTCTTATTTTTCCTCATATATCATTTTTTGACCCCTAGATTCGTGTGAAGCCTGACAAAACGGGAGTGGTAACAGAAGGAGTTAAACACTCAATGAACCCATTTGATGAAATCGCCATTGAAGAGGCTGTTAGGATGAAGGAAAAAAAGTTTGCCCAGGAAGTAATTGCTGTCAGCTGTGGACCAACACAATCACAAGAAACTATCAGAACGGCTTTGGCAATGGGAGCTGATCGGGGAATACACGTAGAAATTTCGGGACCGGAATATGAAAACCTGCAACCTGTTCATGTTTCGAAAATTCTAGCAAAACTTGCTCAGGAAGAAAAAGCCGATTTAGTCATCGTGGGGAAACAGGCAATTGATGATGATTGCAATCAAACAGCGCAAATGATTGCTGGAGTTTTGGACTGGCCAGCTGGAACTTTTTGCAGCAAGGTAAAGAATTTAATTTTCGTCTAGTATTAGTTTTATATATGCACTTATCGAGATACTCATGACTTATCTTATTTACAGATTGAAACAAGTCAAGGAGAGTTAAACATCACTCGAGAAATAGACGGAGGATTAGAGGTCATTAAAATTAAAACGCCGGCAGTATTAAGCGCAGATTTGCGATTAAACGAGCCGCGATATGCAACCCTCCCGAACATAATGAAGGCAAAAAAAAAGCAAATTAAAAAGGTAACTCCTAAGGATCTAGGAGTGGACACTTCTTCCAGGATAGAAGTCATTTCTGTGGAAGAACCTTCAACCAGAAAAGCTGGTTCTATTGTTCCAGATGTCGATACTCTCATCGCGAAATTGAAGGAAGGTGGCCATGTTAAATAATAAACTTATTAAAATATATTTAAAAAGTGTATAGAGTGTTAACTAAATTTATAAGACCAAACTATGATTGTCACACTTTATTAAATTGCGATATGAACGGAATAACATTTTTGTACATTTTCAGAGATAATAAACTGTACATTACATTGTTATAAATTTGTACTGCTCGAAGACGAAAAAGTGTCTCGTAAAAATCATATTTTTTTAATAAAATATTATCTCATATTTTATCTAACCCTCTAAAATTTTTGAAATCCTGTGTAATTGAAGTTGCTAAGTTTCACTGAAAAAAGTAGAGCAATCTTTTTTGATTCCATTTCTCTTGATTTAGGCCAAAACCAAAGATATTATTATACATATTATTATATGGTGGGGGTATTAGAACTGGCGTTGGTTAGAACTTCTCTCAGTGGCCACCACGAAAGAAGCGCAACTATCGCAAATACTCAATTTGACTCAATGTAAACAAAATTATACCCTCCGATTTGGTGGCCACTTATGACCGGCTTCTATAATCACTTTCGAACTTTCATTATTGTAATTTGTTGTATATATACTAATTATTAATTAAAATTCTTGGCAATGAATATAAAATAAAATTTAGTATAAATTATTGTGACTGTTAAAATGACTGAACCAGAAGCAACAACTAGTGCTTCAAAGAAGATTGGAGCAATTAGTAAAGAAGCAGTTCATCAAATATGTTCAGGACAGGTAAATTTATTTTTAAATTAATTAATTTGACCAAATTATGGATAAGGACAATAAACTATAGATATCATTAATTAAATTTATATAATTTAGGTCGTGCTGGACCTCGCAACTGCTGTGAAAGAATTGGTAGAAAATAGTTTAGACAGCGGTGCTACAACAATTGAAGTGAAACTTATCGATCATGGAAAATCTTGTATTACTGTAAGTGATAATGGATGTGGGGTACTGGAACGTGATTTTGAAGGATTGGGTAAGTTAATTAATACTAAAAAATTAGTAATCATTATGCAAGTGTGTTAGAGGCTTAAATCCTAATATCAAAATTCAATCTCTTCATTTTATTTACAAAGACCACAAAGTTTAAATTCAATTATGTCATTAAAGAAGTGTCAAAAATTAAAAAGTATTAAGATGTAATATAATTTAGGTCTCAAGCACCACACGTCAAAACTCAGAGATTTTGCTGACCTAATGAGCGTCAACACTTTTGGATTTCGAGGTGAAGCCCTAAGTTCATTATGTGCCCTCGGCGACGTCAGCATAATCACTAAACATTCATCCTGTGAACACGCTTTTGCACTTACTTTCGATAAAAACGGAAAATTAATTAAAAAAGAAGAATGTGCCAGAGCAGAAGGAACGACGGTTCACGTTAAAAATATTTTTAAAAGCCTGCCAGTAAGAGCAAAAGAATTCCAAAGAAACATTAAAAAGGAGTTTGCAAGAACTATTCAGATTTTGTACAGTTACTGTTTAGTATCTGTCGATGTGAAGATAAAATGCACAAATTCAACCGGAAACAAGCCTCCTAATATTGTAGTATCCACTAGTGGCACACAAAATGTCCTAGAAAATGTAAATTCAGTGTTTGGAAAGAAAGCCTTGGAAGGAATTGTAGAGGTCGAAATGGAACCCCCCAATGCAGAAATTCGAGAAGAATATAAATTGCCTGAAAATATTCAAATCGACTTCTCCTGGCAATGTTACGTTAGCAGTTGTATTCATACCCTCGGTCGTTCTTCTCCAGACAGACAGTTCTTTTATGTAAATGGAAGACCTTGTGATCTTGTAAAAATTAGCAAGCTCATTAATCAGACTTATCATAAATATAACAACAAACAATATCCCTTCGTGTTCTTAAATCTAAAGTTGAATCAAGAATGCGCTGATGTTAATGTTACTCCAGACAAAAGAAAAATTTTCTTCACGCAGGAGCAATTAATTCTAGCAACTGTTAAATCTAACATGCAGAGAAAATGGGAAAGTTCGCAAGGAAATTTCTCTGTGAAAACTCTAATGGACCTTAATTTTACAAGAGAAGAGAGAAACAAAAGGGGGATTTCTCCTGTCGATGAATCTTATCCTCCGTCGAAACGGCAGCAGTTTTTGGAATCTACGTCGAAAGTAGAAAAGAAAACTTCCAATGATAATAAAATTCTGAATAAGATATTTTTAAAGACTAAGGCAGATAGAGAATTAAAAAATACAGAAACACCGGAAAAAAGGAAAAAAGGGGAAGACATAAAAGAAATTAAATTAGAAGAAGTCGAAGAAATGGAAGAATTTAAAGAATTAAATATGAGTAGAGAGATATTACCAGATATGGAGATGAAAATTAGTTTAGAAAGGATAAAATTGAAATTAGAAACACTAAAGGAACGATCGAATGACAATAAACCCAAAAGAATGAAGTACAAGGTGCAATTGTCTCAAAAGAACGCAGAAGCTGAAAAGGAATTGCAAAAGGAATTGACGAAAGAATCTTTTGAAAAGGTTATTATAATGATTATTTACTGAATTCAATTAAATTAAAAACAATTAATTAATTTAGAAAGTAATTTTATTATTATCTTATTTATTGCAGATGCAGATTATAGGACAATTTAATTTGGGTTTCATAGTCGTAAGACTCGATACTGATTTGTTCATCGTCGATCAACATGCGAGTGATGAGAAATTTCGATTCGAAAAACTGAGCAATGAAACGAAATTGAAGACCCAAAAATTGATTGTTCCGAAGCCTCTTAACCTCGCTACTTTAAACGAAACAATATTGACTGAACACAAGGAAATATTTGAAGACAATGGGTTTAGCTTTACAATTAATCATGAAGGTAATATTTATATCAATTAAATAAAAATATGTACTTATATTTTTTTATTGATACAGTAGGTTTTTTCTCAACTGAATTTGTCTATTTTGGTTTAATACAAATTTCTTTTAATTTATAAAAAAATAGGAGAACAAGGCCACCGAGTGAAACTAACCGGAATGCCCGTGAGTGGAGGATGGCAATTTGGCCAAGAGGACATAGAAGAACTAATTTTCTTAATCAGAGAAGGAGGAGCCGATAGTACTATACCTCGACCCAGCAGAGTAAAACAAATGCTGGCTTCAAGAGCATGTCGAAGTGCAATTATGATTGGTAAAACTCTCAATGGGACAGACATGCGTCGCATTTTAACACAGATGTCAACAATGCAAAACCCCTGGAATTGTCCTCATGGTAGACCCACCATAAGGCATTTATTTTCTCTGTGTTTTCTGCAGCGATAATTTCTTAAATTAGTAGTTTCTAACAAACTACCAATTTATCATGTACATAGAAAGGTTTAAAAATAATTTACAAGCAAACAACAATTAAATTATAATTAAGAATGCTGATTCTTTTATTTTCAACATTTTATAAGAAATAGAAACTTATTATACACTAAATATAATTTGTTTTTAAAGTAATTCTTCTGGATTTTACATTCTATGCATAAGTAATAAAAACTTACTATACGCTAATAGTCCTAAACATGTCCAATCCGGATTGCGCTGTGGAGATGAGAGTACCAGGGCATTGAGGATGCCAGTGAAGTTCTTTTATGTCTGTTTGTCCTTGATGAATAAACAGAAGTTGTGGAGGTAATTGGGGCAAATCCTGGGCCTGGGGTTGATCATTATCGACTTCTAAAGATAAATCCCACTGAGCTATTTGATCATCCGCTCCACCAGATGCGAAGACAGTCGCATCTTGTGGATGCCATTCAACTGTCGTAACTGGCGCTGTATGCTGTTTAAACATTGCAACGGGAGTACCGGAAGTAAATTGGCGCAAGTCCCAAACGGAAACTACTCCGTCATCACCCCCGGAAACAAGGAATCTTGACTCTACTCGGTTCCAGGATATAACATTGACATCGGCAGTGTGCGCATCTTTTGCTGTCAGCATACAAGCTGATTTTGGATCTACTCTCGTGTCCCAGATTTTGATACTAGAATAGAATGAATTATTATCATTAAATTATTTGCAAATATGTAGGTTTTAGTAATGTAGTGTCACACTTTGCAGATTTAATACCTTTTATCCACGGAACAAGAAGCCAAAACGTTCCTCTCGTTAGGAGACCATTGCAAATCTTCAACACTGTGAGGAGCGTGCGAATTATAAGGCTTTTGATCCACATTCCATTCAAATGAGTTTACATAATTCCAGATGTGAATGTTGCCCTTGCAATCTCCAGTAGCCAAATAGCCTTCCCTTATGGGATTCCAATCAATTGCGTAACCTTCGGATAAATGACCCTTAAAAGTGAAAATTGGTTTCTTCTCAGATTTATCACAACTCTTTCGATATTTTTCTAACAATTGGGGATCTTCTAATGCTGCTAGTTGTTCTTTCAAGTCCCAAACGTGAACGCGACCTAATTCGCTCCAACTTGCTGCTAATGTTGTGTGTGCCAATGGTATACACCTAAATAAAATAAAAGAAATATATTTAAAATATTTAAAAGAGGTACTACACATTAAATTTTATGATTTTTTCAGGTCCTATAGCAACTCTGAACATGCAAAAAATACTTGGAAATTAAAAACTTTTTAATCAACCTAATTCTGTTGACGCATCCTTGGTGCTTGATCGATGCTTCTAGCATTTTAGGACCTTTCTCATTTTCCTCATCTGAGTCACTAGAATCATCATCAGATTCATTTTCGGAATCTATATCTGTTTCATTTTTGCCAGTTAAATTAGTCATTTTCATGACAAGGACGCTGTTAACATGAGCTCTTGCTGCTTGAGTTCCTGAGACCAAATACATGGTAAGTGGATAGGTTTCTCGTGAAACTCCAAGATCATCACGTATTACATCAAAACTAAGGCAAGGAGCGCCTGTTTGTGCCTGATGATACATTCGATAGGCACTTCTAGAATATTCTAATCTCTCTCCTTTCTCCAAAGGCTGTCCCGGTAGATAAACTGATTTTTTGCCATCCTGAAGTGTTGTAGATTCTTCTTCATCTTCCTCATTTTGGTCTTCATCCATCGATTCTTCAGAGCTATCCTCATCTTCTTCTTCTTCTATTTGTTCCTCACCGTTTTCATTAACGTCATCTACTGGATCTACGTCCATTGTATCACCGTTTACAGCTGAAATTATTGATAAAATGAAATTCGAAAAAAATATATTCCTATAAGAATTAATTTCTTATTACTATTTTTTTACAATCTGTCATAATGACTTTAAACTAATTTTTGAACGAAAAGTCGAAAAGACCGAACACGCAGAATAATTTTTTAATTTATATAAATATTGTGTTACTTTTTGAGTTCTTCAATACATACTTTAATAAAATTAGTTGAGTTTATTACCATAATGATAATGGATATAATAAAATATAATTAGAAACTTCCTTTTTAGTAAAATTATGTGTGCGGTTTGTGAATAAACAGAATAAACAAAAAATCCCTTTTTTAGGTTAAGTTACAAAAACAACTTCAGATAATATTAATATATATACCAAAAATACTTAATTTTCTGTCAAAATTACTTACATTTCTCCATGCTTATGATAAATGTTTACGGTAAAATAAGTGAAACACTACCGTATACAAAATAATCCTCAGTAATTAAAAAAATTAAAACTTTTTCGACAACATGCTTTTATGCATAAGCCACCGCACTGGTAAAGCATGTACATGGTGAAAACCGGAAACGGAAACTGTCCGCAACCAGCTGATTTTTGGATTTCTAGGGATATTGTCTACATTCTAAAAAGTTTATTTTTCGGATGATGTCAGCACTGACTTAGCAGAAGACGTACTGGAAGCAAAGAAGGAGCAAATTTTGTGCATGCGTGTAAGCCATTACGAGTTTACGTAAACTGGTAGGTTACAAAAAATTATTACATATTATTAATAAATAAAGGTTTAAAAATAATAATTCTTCATTCTTCTTAAAGGATAAAATGTCGGCGATCAACGCAGTTTATAATGCGATCTTTAAACGCACATCGACCTTTGTGCTCAGCATTATAGTAGGCAGTTTTATTTTCGAACGAACAGTCGAAATAGCCTCTGAATCCCTTTTCGAAAACGCCAATAAAGGAGTATGTAGTATTTTTACTTTTTTAAATATGTATTTTAGATCACTTGTATACTTAGAAAAAAAAATCAACATTTTTACGATAACTTAACCTATTAAAAAGGTGTTGACGTCAAATTGACTTCAAAAAATTTTTGCTCCATGTTGTTCCATGTCTAGATTTTAAACATTTTGTGCTATTTATGATTGTTTATAAAACAGTTTATTATATATTAGGTATTTGTGAAAGGCTGTAGTTACATTGAATATTTTTGCACATAATTCAATTTCTGTACGAATAGCTACACTAGATTAAAAATTAGATCATAGTTTATTGTATGACTTCTCTATTTTATTACAGAAACTTTGGAAGGACATCAAACACAAATATGAGAAATAATGAAATTCCCAAAGGAGATTTAATTCTAGTGCTATTTCCGAATCAATATTATAATCAATGTAAATAAAGAAGCATAAAATTATTTCTTTTTTATTGGTTTTGACTACACCCAATTTTGAATATATTTTTAATTAACAAATTAGGAGAATAATTTTACATGCTTCCTTAGACAAAAAACATAGATAGAAGCTTACGGTCACTTTTAACAATAATTTATTTATCTAACAATATTTACACTTTAGGAGAAATTACTGTACAAAAGCATTTATTACAAAAAAAAAAAGAGAAATTATCAAGAAGATGATGCGATTTGTTTCTGTTCGTCATCACTCTCTACTTCAGTTACTTCTTTATTCAAAGAGTGATAAGAAGGTCCCGGATGTGAAATTGTAGCACTCCCTAGGCATTCGTCATTTAAATAGAAAACAGCGTACTGAAAATTTAAAGTATGAAATCAGTAGAGTTGAATAGAATTTTAGTTTATTTAATTAGATCTAAATATAAAAATTAGAGAATAATAAAATAAAAATAAAATACCTGGCCTGAGGTAATTGCTCTCAGAGGTTTTGAAAGCCGAACAATTAATGTACCTCTCTGTGTTTTGAATATAGAACAAGATACCAGTGGTTTTGTGTGTTGAAATCGAAAATCACAGTGGAAGATAGACTTGCCCTCTTTTAATTTTTGAGGTTCTTGATCAATCCAATGAGGCTTGGACGTTACTAATAAATCTGAGTATAAGGCTGGATGATTAGATCCTGGAACCTGATTAAGAAAAATAGAATTTAGTCAGTAACAACAATTTTCTGAAAAATTCTTATTATCGGGATTTTATTTCGAAATCTAATATGAACAAAACTGTAATTTATTAATTTAGCCTTACCAGAAAAATATCGTTTGTCTCAAGATTCTTGTAGAATATCATTAGGGCACCATAGGACCATCCACTAAGTCTAGATCTTTGCCCTAAAGTCCAATGATGCACACCTTCATGAGTTCCTACGATCGTCCCTTCAGTATAGTGTACAAAATTCCCTGGTTTGTTTTCCACGTACTTAAAACAGAAAAAATATTTTTTTTTAATCGCTGCTTATATTTTCTCTGCTTTTAGAAAAATAATTGCTTTTCTTTTTACCTCATTGATAAATTTCTGAAAATTTCGATTACCGATGAAACAAATTCCTGTACTTTCCTTTTTATTTAAAACAGGAGTTAATTTCGCTTCTTGTGCTATCTGTTTCACATCCTGTTTTAAATATTCTCCTAGAGGGAACATACATTTTTTCAAAGGCTCTTGTGGAACTTGTGACAAGAAAAATGTTTGGTCCTTAATAAAATCTTTCGCACACAAAAGTTTTACGTCTGAAAAGATAAATAATACACTCATTTAAAATCTTTTCATTATAATTATGCAAGTTTGCCTTAAAGAATAAATATTTATGAAATTTTTTATTTAATTGGATACATACTAGTATCATTTCTGTAATTTTCTAAATATGGACCAAAACTTGTTCGTACATAGTGTCCTGTGGCTACTGCATCTGCTTTAAGTTCGTTGAAAGCGAAATGATAGAACTTATCAAACTTTATCATTTTGTTGCATTGGATATCAGCATTTGGTGTCATACCTTTCTCATAATTTTCTATAAACTTGCTAATGACAATTAGCAATAAAATAAAAAAATTTTTTTCTTAAGAATTATAAAACTTAAAGAGAAATAAGAGAATTATTATTGCAAATACGAATACCTGAAAACTTCATTCCAATATTCTTTTACAAAATTAACTCGAATAAGCGGAATTTTTAATTTTTTGCAAACCCAGTCAGCGTCTGCAAAATCTTTTTCAGCTACACATTGTCCTGTTTCGTCTGCAATGTCCCAATTTTGCATAAATACTGCCTTGACATTGAAACCTTATAAAATCAAATTCAAATTTAATAATAAAACGGAAACAAACATAAAACAACTTAAATTTAACCTATAAACTCTAGAGTATAATATTATATTAGTTCCTTTATTTTAACTTACCCTTATTTTTTAATAAAAGTGCTGTCACGGCACTGTCCACACCACCCGACATACCCACAATTATATTTTTGAACATTTTATCGATGTATACTAAATTTGCTTAAAATAAATAGGAGGAAATTACAAGAATACTTTTTATCCTCTTTATGCTTTTTATCATGTGTGCGATGTGCATAACCTCAATATTTTTTGCTCCAAAAGGAGGCGAGTGAGATTTTCCCCTACGGTGAGATTATGTATATATATTTTTATATATTTATATATTATACAGTGATTATACATATATTACATAATATATATTATGTATATAATCAAACATCTCTATTATCTTTGTTATCCTATTGGATGGGTGACCGCTTTGAAAATACAAGTTCTCAAGTTAAGCAATGTTTCGCACGGTCTTTGATGTAAAATAAAAACTTATTTTTAATTTTAATTTGCTATGGAGGGGTTTGAACCCCCAAAACACGGCCCTGGAAAATACAACTTCTAAAGTTAAGCAATCATTCGCGCGGTTAGTACTCGGATGGGTGACCGCTTTGAAAATACAAGTTCTCAGGTTAAGCAATCATTCGCGCGGTCAGTACTCGGATGGGTGAACGCTTTATGAAAAAGCCCCTGTGTAAAGCAACCCATCATACTTCCGTGCAACAAGCAGTGGACCCAACAGGAGCCCGTACTCTACTGCGCATGCGTCGCACTCGGTTTCTGATTGGTTGCTATTCGCGCGAAATTTGAAATGCATAATATTCTTAAGCATTTCAAATTTCGCGCGAATAGCAACCAATCAGAAACCGAGTGCGACGCATGCGCAGTAGAGTACGGGCTCCTGTTGGGTCCACTGCTTGTTGCACGGAAGTATGATGGGTTGCTTTACACAGGGGCTTTTTCATAAAGCGGTCACCCATCCGAGTACTGACCGCGCGAATGATTGCTTAACCTGAGAACTTGTATTTTCAAAGCGGTCACCCATCCGAGTACTAACCGTGTTTTGGGGGTTCAAACCCCTCCATAGCAAATTAAAATTAAAAATAAGTTTTTATTTTACTTCAAAGACCGCGCGTATGATCTTTTTAGAATAAAAAGAGAAGAGAATATTTAATAAGATTTTTTTTATAAATATAATAAAATAAGGTTTAATAAATATAACCCTTGAAGTATTGAATAAGTAATACGTACCCTTTTTCATATTGGATTAAATTTATATAAAATACAGTATAATTTAAATAATAAAAAATCTTGTGCACGACTATGCCTCTTTGCATGCAAGTTCTCGACCAATCACTTAATTAAGTTAAGCAAAGTTGGGCATTATCATGAATTAAAATTCAATTAAATAGTTTATTTCCAAGATGCAAAAGTATTAAAACAGTATAAATATTCTGCTATTATTTCATATATATTCGGTAAGCTCAAAATTTAATTCTCCATTTTAGTCAACGAAAATTATAAATAAATATTTTCTCGCTCTCTATCACTAATCTTTTTTCAAATATAATACTGCGTACAGAGCGAAAAAATAAATAATAATGAATAATTATAGTATAAATAAAAACAACCTTTTGTTTCGTTTACACAATTTTAATAGAAAATTTCATTAAAATCCAGAAAATTTTGACCTATTCCTTTTTCTCCTTTGTGAAAAAGGAGAAAAGCTTGTTATTTTTCCACCAAGATTTTTGGATTTTCTTTAAAACTAGTTTTTTCGTAGAAATATTGTGCAGCGGGCCGAAAGCCAGGGCCACCGCTGTACAAGCTAAGCAAATAACATTGTATGGCATACTAAAATCAGGAGTTGGAAGACTTATTAGTAAAACGTCCGTCCTTAGTTCCACCACGTAGCCTTCTCGTGATGCGTTGAAGCTGAAAATTTCATGATTATATTGTATTATTGGTTTGATGAATTATTTATATAGCTCGCAATTTTTTAAAATTTCACCTGGAAGAAATCGTGCTGCCGTCCAAAGGCAAAGCAGTATAATTTCTAGCTATGGGCAAAGATGCTGTGATAATTGCTGGACCCGCATAAAAACCATGATTAGCATCAGGTGGATACTCCTGCCATTTAAGAAACAGATAATCGAAATCTATCGAAAATTTCGTTATGGAATGTGGCGGTAATTGCAGAATGAATTCGAGATAATAAGGCCTTTTTCTCTCCTTGCCGGGTACGTAGCGCTGAACGACTAGAAAGTGGATTTAAAATTAGAATTTTGAAGCATCGAAATAGGTTTTTTAAAAAAATAGATATAAAAATAATACACTTACGTGGTTGTATAGGTTTGCCGTTGCAAGTGAATTTTACAGTGTGTAAATACAAGGACAAATACCATGGAATATTTTCTAAAAGTATAATGTCTAATGGCTGCCAGTGATTATTACGCAACTTTGTTACTAAAGTACCTTTCTGTTGACCATACCCTAAAAATAGATAAGCGATTATTAATAGTTATTTAATAATGGTGTTTAATTTTATTTAAATTAAATAAATTGCACACAAATGACTCACCGATTATGTACCGACTGGCCAATAAAATAGGCACGAATCCTTTGGTATCGAAGTTTGGTGAATTATAAAAAGCTGCGACATTCATGACTCCTTTGGAGGTGTAAGATCGAATATCGTATACAGCAATCGTATTTTTTTGTCCACCCCGTAAACTGCTTACTTTGGCATTTGGCTCTGGCGTTAATTTATAAGTATGAATAGTATTGTTAGTCGTTACATCCACATAAATGTTACTTATAGTCGAAAGTGGACACGCATCTTTAAGACCCACACCAAAAAGTTTACGAATGGACCAATCCTATTTGAAAAATAAGAAATTAGTTGAATCATAGTTATACTAACCTTCACTAAGTTTTATTTCTTTTTTAAATTAGTTTACCTGCGACTCTTCTGATACAATGTCATATACAAGTGAAACCGTTTGACGCAGTTCGAGAGAAGTCTTTGTGCACTCTGAATTCCGACAAACTGAACGAAAATGAATTCCGATTGAGTGGTAATTTGTATTGTGAATGTAGGCCGAATTCAACAACGTTGCTAATCCTCTCTGTTCATAATTAGAATAAAATTAAAATCTTGATTAATTTTTATAAAGAATAAGAAACTCTGTTGAATAGAATGTCCTAAAGGAAACTTTTTTTCACTTATTATATGCACTCAATTTTAGTTACCCACCTTTGAGTCACAAGGTAAGAGTTTTTTAAATGGCGTTAAATTTTCCGTACAAGCAGTTTCTCTTGGTAATGTCGAATAACGCAAGTAACTCGAGTTTGGTTTGTGACTTAATGCACTTGTTGGTTGCATACTAAACTCAGGAGATAAGGTGTTCAAAGGTTCTACAAAATTCAGAGAAGCACACAATAATCCAGCCAGAGAATTCGTTAGACTTTTCCATTCCTTGTCAACACTGAAAATAATATTATTTTCAATAATAATTTCACTTTCACCAAGAGTAAAACTTCCTTAGTATACAAATAAGGAGAAAGAATCAAAATCCTACTTCGACACATTTTGATTAAACCAGGCTGAGATTTCAGCACCTGGTCCAGCATTCTGGAATGGATATCCCCATTTTTTATACCGCCAAAGTCCTTCGGTTAGAGTAAAATGCAATTCTTCTACCTGATGACGGCCTAAAATTTCTCCTAATCCTCTTGGGAATAAATGCGAGTGTTGCACTGAAATATAAATATTATTTATGATATAAATAGTTTAAACAAAAATAATATAGTCTAACTTTATTTTTCGAAAAGAAAATATAAACTTACAGGTATTTAAAGTATTTGGCGCTTCCCAAAGAGTTGTAAATTGGAAAAATGCATAAATGAACCCACTTGGGAGTGGTTTTAACATTAATTCCTCATCGAAGGTATCACTGAATGCATTTATACGAGAGAAGCATAAAAGCATTAATATGACAAAATATTTCTGATACAGAAAATTCTTCATTATGAACTAGTTTCGGTCTCAGACTCCAATTGTTATATATAATTTAAAAATGACAAACGCAAATACTAATGTAAAGGTTAAGAAAAATTAAAACTGCAAAATTATCACTAAATAAACATCATGAGTTTATATCCTTAATCTCTCATAATTAATGAGTTTTTAGAAATCAGATAAATAATTTTTAGTAGATTGGGACCACATCTGTACACAATTTAGATCTTTAAAAACATTTCTTCTGTCACTCTTGTGGTCCTGTCACTTGACTTGAATTGACACTCCGCGACGCGAATTCGCGAATTCTTCATCCTGGCAAACCTAACCTTAAAATTCTTCGGAAATGTTCGGATGATGCCCGATTGGTGACGAAAATAATCAAAACAATGCATTTAAAAATGATTGACAGCATTTGTTCCCTTTAATTGTTTAAAGGGCATCTCAAGTTATTAAAGCAGGGTCTTTAAACTGATAAAGTATTTTTAATCTTCTATTTTATTCGGCAGTACTAACATATAATTTGATACAATATCGAAAAAGGTATACATATATACATACATTTCTCTTTCCATTATTCTTTCCTAAAAAGCATATAGTAAATCCATTTAAATAAAATCATAGTTAATTAAAATAAATTAATAAAAATAGTCAATAATGAATAAAGGCATTTGTTAAAAAACTATTTTTCCAATAAGAATGTGAAAGAAATTATTATAGAAATAGAGTATATATTTTCCTCCATTGCCTCTAAAGTAAATATAAATGTGACAGGCGCTCAGTTTTAGCGATATATAAATAAATTTCTTAAAGCTTCACCTAAAAGCTTTCCTAACTTTAATTATCTTCTTTTCACCAGACTGAACATTTTTTAGTCGGATTCATTGGCGATCCAAGAGGACAATTAAACACTTGTGCAAAGTCTTTTGTGTTAGAAAGCGTGCCAATCACTCGAAATTTACCAGGCGAATGCACTGCAGTCTTCAATTTATTTCTAGTTGCTTCCGGTCTCATCGAACCACACCAGACTTGTGCAAAATTAAGGAAAAATAACTGCTTTCCGGTTGCATTGATGCCTGGAAGATTTTCATTTTCGTCTCCATTTGTCCTCAGCCACCTTTCATAAGCCTGGAGAAAGGTATTACAAATTTTTTTATTTATTTTAAATTAGAAATGTGTTTCCTATTTTAAAAAGAAAAAGAATGTTTTTTTTTTATATTTACTCTAAAGGCTTGCTTGATTCCACCATTGTCAGCAATATTTTCTCCCTGAGTATTGACACCGTCGATTGGCATGTTAACTTCTGTCACTGTATATCGACTATATTGGTCTTTAAAAAAAAACTGATAAGTTTATGTACAATAATTTATTGTTACATTAATAATTAAAAATTGTCATACCAATTAGGCACTGGGCTCTTTGATGAAATTCTTCGATTGCTTCATCTTTCCACCATCTGTGCAAATTTCCATATTTGTCAAATAAGCGACCTTTATCATCAAAACCATGAGTAATCTCGTGACCAATAACGACTCCAATTCCTCCGTAATTTAAACTTCTGGGAAAGTATCTGTGATAAAAAGGTGGTTGCAGAATTCCAGCAGGAAACACTATAAAAATCAGAATTTAATTTAGAAAGCTTTCGATTAAAACAATCGCTAACGAAATTATTAATAATTATATCCAGTGAGGATTTATTTGAATCGAATAATTGAACAGATACAATAATAATTAGAACTGACTTATTTGATTTTTATTTCGGCTATAATAAGCATTCACGACCGCTGGAGCAGTGTTCCAAAGAGTTCTGTTAACAGTACTTCCAAGACGATCCTGTTCGACTCTAGTTAAATGATGCAAAATATTTAAAGTATTCTCAAAATATTTATCTGACCTAATTACAACCTGAAATTTAAAAAATATTATACTCAAAAAAGTTCTGAAAGTCGCAAAAGCAGTCTTAATTCAAATTTAATTACATCTTTATAACGTTCGTTGAGCAATTCTGGGTCTAAAATAAAATCTGGATATCCAATCCGAAGAAACATCGAGTCCACTTTTTCGCTTGCTATTTTTTTTGTGTCTTTGTCAATCCAAGCTATTTTATTTAATAATTCTCTAAAAGATTGCTGAATTTCCTGAGTCATTGACAGCGTCTGTGAATAATAGAAAATTAGACACTCAACTTATGATCAGGACAATATATTCAGGACAATATTTTGTAAACCTACATCATTTTTGCTGTTTTCATCAAAATATTTTCTAACGAACATTGATCCAACTGCCATTCCCATATTTGAATTTACTTGGGTGACACAATTTTTCCATCGAAGTGGAGCTTGCTCTCGTCCAAAAAGAATATAATAAAATCTCTGCTTAGCTTCTTGAAATCGATCGTCGAGATTATTAACTCTGTGCCTCACAAATCTCCACAAAAGGTAATTTGATATAGTCCTATAAATAAGCCAATTAAAAATATTTTTTTTAAAGTTGGTAATGAAATTTCTTTTTTCATTTTTACAGCAGATCTTACCTCGGTGACGTTTTTGAAATAAGATTTACCAAATCCTGTATATATTGAAGCGCGAATATTACAACTGGTTCTGAAACATTGACAGGACGAGCTAAAACGATTGATAAATATCGATGCCAGTCTATCTGCGGAATCATCACTCTTAATTCTCCTATGCTCATCCTCTTATAAAGGTCAGAAACGTTTCTCCTCTCATCTGGTGAAGATGTGATCTATGTGACAAAATTAATTTTAAAAAGCTGACAAACTTAATTTTTAATTCTAATTAGAGATTTTTTCTGCTATTTTGACTAAACAAATTTTAAATATACTTTTGCTAGCTTTCTTTCGAATTGAATCAATTCTTCTGCCTGCTTTTTTGCATTTTCCAAAGGTGATCCTAGTAGGGTTGCTATTTTAATCAAGTAACTTTTATACGCGTTGAGGTAAGCTGCATTCGAGGGTTGAAGAAAATAGTCTCTTGTTGGTAAACCCAGGGATGTTTGATCAAACTGTAAATTAATTTAATTAGAATATTTATATAGGTATAAACAATGGGAACAATATAAATAAATAATGATAATATAAATTAACTTCCAAATTTTAATTCTTACTTGTATAACATATTGATCGCTGTTTTTAATATCAGGTCCAACCCACTCAGAAATAAGAATATCGTTATTATATAGGCGCAATTGTGCGATCAATAAAAGCCAATCGAATTTTTCAGGGCTCCAGTCTGGACGAAGAATTGGCCAGCCACCGAGTTCATCTAAAAGCTCGAGCAAAGGCTTCTCCATTCTTTGTTCCAAGATCTCTAGATTGCAGAGACGAAGACAATATATATTGTTTTGAAATTTTGATCCAAAGGATCTTTAAATTATTCGGAAATCTGAAGGGAAAATTCCATATCAGAACCGTTTTCGGTTTTGTACTGAATTAATTTAATATTTTACTAATGCTTTATCGAGTTAAATTTTAAATTAAATATTTTTAATTAAATTTTGTATTCAAGACAAGTAGAAATGAAAAGGATACGTACTGACCATAATTCATACAACTTTGAAAAAGGTGCTTCGCTTTGACGATAGCATCATTGGAATCTTTTAAATTTTGAGGAATTGGTTCTTCTAGCAGTTCTTTCAAAACTGAATCCAAGGATTCTCTTAGCATTTCAAAAGTATCGTATCCAGCTTTATCTTTCGGAATAGGATTATGCTTTTGCCAGTTGCCACAGGCATATTGATAAAAGTCCTCACAAGGATCTGCATTTGTATCCATATATTTCAACATCATCTTTGCTGAAATAGATTTTGATTGGTATAGGGGTTTATTATTTCTAAACAAAATTTTTTAAACTCTTATATCAAAAATATTTTAAATAATTTCCAGAGAAATGTACCTTGGGTCTTGCGAATGCTATTTCGATTTCCTTCGCCTTTCCAGAAGGTGTAAAAATCGTCAGCTTTATCATCCAAGTTGACCATCTGCATCCAAGAATTATCGAATATTGGCAAATCGTCTTCTTCTTCATAATCTTCTGGTTCTTGAGATTCATCCTCATCCATTTCGTCGCTGTTGACTGAATCCGACAATTGCCAAGGCATCTGTGATTTTGCCAAATTACCTACTGTTGCCTCTAAGTTGACGAGCTCGTTTGCTCTACAACGTGCAAAAATCCGGAAGTCACATTCGACACGAAAGTAAAAATTATTCTTTGAAATGAGGTACTAACTCCTCGTAATCGTTAGCATCGGCCTCGGTAGAATCTAAGATTTCAATTTCCACCCCTGGATTATCATTCGCTAAGAAATCTTCCACTTTTTCATCAGGGCAATCTGAATCTACGTTCAAGTCATCCCTAATTCTAATCTGATTATAAACTCTTTGAATTTAATTCAATTCATTTCAAGATTGTAAAAATAGTTCAAAGGTAAATACTGAAGGGGTACATAACTACTGCAGTCGGTCTTGATAACTTATTGTTTGAGATTGTTTTAAAATTGGAAATTGGACTTTAAAAAAAAATTATGCACCCCTCGCTTCGGAAACTAATGTTTTAATTTAATTCTCTGACAATTGAATTATTTCGATTAGGAGCAAGTGAAAGTTGTACTACCAAAATAATTTACTTGCAATTGCGGAAGATCATTTCTATAATCCTCGGAATCTCTCTTCTGAGTTAAATATTCTCTGAATTTATAACAGGGATCTAAATTTCCTAAATTGTTTTTATGCAGCCACGTTTGAGAATCTTTTTCCTTTTCATGTTTCCGAATCGAAGAGAAATTATATTTTGAATTGTATTGATTCCAAATACGTGGATAGTGAATATAATTATTAAAATCATTCCAAATCATCGAATCTTGTCCAAAATTATTCTAATGATTTTTTTTAATAAAAAATGAAAAATTCGTAAATAGGCTAGAAAATAAATACAAATTATAATGTGATTGTTTAAAATACCTGATGCATTTCTCTTTTGTGTCGCTGAATAGGTTTTGTTTCGACAAATGTATTCGTGGGTACAAAACTAGTTTCCACGTCAGATAATATTACTCGATCTTCTCCTTCTGCTTCATCTAAGTGACTCGGAATTGTAGCTAAAAGTAGTAATCGGAATAAATTTTCAAAAACTAATTGATTTATTATTAATCACTCAGTTTAAAGAATTTATGTCAAAAGAAAATTAAACTATCTGTGTCCTAGAATAATCAAAATAGAAAAAATAGTTTGGAAAACAGAAATTATCACTTACAAAAGTAATTAATTGATGATTCGGTTGATACTTCGCGTCTTCTCTCTGTGCTTTTATCCGTTGGTTGATGAAGTGAAAATTTACCAACGACAGTAGATCGAGATAAGGCGATAAAAATAATAGTTACTGGTAAAATTACTGCAGGTATAAGGAGCATATATCTTATCCAAGCTCGCCAAAATTTAGTTCGCCCGACACACCATCTAATTTAACGTAATCAAAAATCTATTGAATATTTTTTTCCAAAATTATTAAATTGAAAATTTAGATAATCAATTGGAAGAAATTTTTGAAAAAGTAATAACAGAAACACAAGGAAACAAAAGTGTGTCAGTTCTAAGCCTGTATATAATAGCCAACCAAAGAATATTAAATTAATGTCTCTGGCTTGAGATTGAATTAAGATCAATTCAAAAGATATATATATAGAATTACGTAGATACATAGAGAATTACGTACTTCAATCTGCCAGTGTCCTTGTTAATGGCCAGCCTGCAGGAGGGACAAATGCCACCTGCATAACAATCGTCGTCACTGATTTGGCTCAATTGATCTCCACTCCTCATTTTTTCTATAAAAAGCCTTCGTTTCAATTTTTGTTTCTCTTCTTCAAAAAAAAATTTCGTTCATAAAATCACTGATGGTCATTTCAGTATTAATCATTTAGTTCGTTCTCACTTAAGGGCTAACCATTATTAAACGAGCAATAATTATCATTATCAGGAGGGAGCTAGAGTTCCTTTTTTATACTTGTTATTTTCTAATCAAAAGCATTTGTCAAAGATTCAAACACTTTATCACTAGCGACCATGAAACGAAATAAAGGACCGGATCATTGAAATCATCATTTTAGCCATTTACTCCCACTCACCAATTTACCTTAAATATTCCACAATGAAAGCTCTAAACAGTCTGATCCGGAGAATTAGAAAATAAATAACATGTTTCTTTTTTCTTGAGAAAGTAATCAGTAAAAATTCAGAAATAATTGACAAAAGAATTTAATATCATTTTTTGAAATTTAAAATTCACTAATTTCGTTCAAAAGCCATAATTTAGAAATTTACATCCATAGAATTTGAATTTTACCAACACAATTTTCAGAAAAAGATAACTTATCGTTACAAACTTTCACTTCCTCTAATTCTTCCTTTCAGAAAATTAAAGTAAATAAATCTTCAATTTTCATCAAAATTCACAAAACTTGTATTTTTTAATTTTCAAAAAACACTCGATGCACTTTTGTATTTATCAGAACTCACCAAAATGAGCACTTTGTGGATAGAAATTTGTTGAGGATTAATTTTGAAAGAGACTTAAAAGATGAAAGAGTGGAGAAGGAAGAGATCTGACAAAAGCTTGTTGATCTTTGAGTATCTGGGGCGAATATGAATGTCAATCTGGGTGATTCGAACGACACTGATGTCTCTGCTGAGAGTAGAGAATTAATCTATTAAATGCGACTGAGCTCGTTGCGATTGTAGCTAATGTCATACTGACATTTAAATACGTATTACGTTCACATACGCTATTTCAGGTATATAGTGAAATTTTATAGCTAGGTGATGAATTTCGAACCCAAGATAAATTGCTAAACTGCTCCAGGCTCTCAATAGATTTATAAATCGGAATGCTTGCATTCAAACGAATTAGGGTTTTTTGTCTGCTCTTCGATTTTACCAATTGACCCCAATTGCACTTAATTAGAAAATACTGATCGCTTAACTGATTTTCGCATTTTCCATTTTAATAGACGTGGGCCTTTTATTGACAACTCTTCTCTTCTCTTAATTGCTTTTCTAATGTTATTTACATCACAGGCTTTGAACTGCTCTAAGCCTTAAGTGGCAAATAATCAATTCAAAGCCTGCTATCAGTATTTCCCCTAATAAAATTAATAAAAATAGATAATAAGAATTTTAACTCACTTTTCGTTTTATCGTTTTCGGTAAAAACATTTTCCTCAAAAGTTTTCCAATACAAGCAATCATATTTGTTTGGCATGTAACCCAAGCTTTCATTGATTTCATTTTCGCTAAATATCATTTCCTTTGATATTTATTCAAACTTCTGATTAGCCAAAAAAGCGAGGATACGAAAAAACCTGCCCCGAAAATTGGAAACATTTTGACCCAAGTATAAACTTATACATATAAACTTCTATTTATTTTTGTGGTTTTAAAACTGACATCATCTTGTCAAATTCAAAACTATAATAAAAGAACATCTATTTTATACCTATACCTACATACAAACATAAAATATAATAATTTGTGATATACAAAATGAACAGTCGATATAATCTGATAAAAGACATTCTTATTTCTCAATTATAAATTACATTTGAGTGACAAATGGTGTTGAGACTGGTACGAAGAATCTTGTCTAAGTATTTCTTAGTTTTTTTTACACTGTTTTAAAACCACGGATATAAAATCGTATTATTAGTCTTTGAAAACTGATGCAAAAGTTGTTTAAAAATTCTATATTAAAAAATGCTTCTATCAAAAAATCACCTCTTCAATAAAAGTGTGATATCCTGGTAAAAAAAAGTACTAGGTTTAAAATGCGCCCGTAGTTTCGAGTATGAGTTTGATCCTTGCTTTTGAAATTTAGTTTTGATACACATAAATAGCTCATTGTAATTAATTATCTATCATAAACAATACATCGACTCCTATGCTCTTACGTGATAATTATAGTCGAGTTACGAACTTGACTTCCTTTTAATTGTTTTGAAAGTGGCCTTTATCAAAATTTGCCTATGAAATATATATAAAATTATTTTTCACTCGCGAAGCTCTAGCCTCTAGCCACTGGTGAAACTGTTTAGTGAGCCATCAACCAGTTTATCACTATTACTACGTATGATGATTTCGAGGCTGTATTCCTCATTTGTGCAGGAAGTGGTATTCCAAAATATCTTCCTCGTCTGAAAAAAAAGAGAAAATTCAGTTAGTAAAAATTAAAATTCAGTTTAAACATCAATTTTGATTTATTATTATGTGTCTTTCAACAAGTTTTCAATCAAGAAATTAATACCTCTTACTTCAGGATTTTTTTAGGAATTATTTTTTTGAATCAATGTTTAGAGCATAAGAAAACTCACAAGTATCCTCTCTGCTATTATCCAGGTCACTGGTTTGAGTGTGACTTTCCTCTTGCGTGCGACGCCCTGTTTCACCCACCAGTGCAGCAAGGCACAAAAATTACCTTATTATATCCTTTTCAATCTACGATTGCGTGCCCAAAAGAATTTTTAAAAGAACCAAAGAAATTCTTTTGCAAGTCACAGATAAAAATGTATCTTACAATTAGGATTGAATTAAAAAAAATTTGTGACATTAAACGCTAACTTTACTTAGAATGGTCTCTAAATACATATTTTTTAAATTCTTGTCATTGAAATTAAAGAATACAAACTTTTAAAGCGGTAAAATTTCGTTAACATAATTTACAGTTCATATTAAAAATATTTGACAAAAAGAGCGCTGCTAAGTATTTGATACAAAAAAATATAATTCTAACTCCAATTGAGTTTTTTTTCACAAATTAATTTTTAAATTGCCGCACAGAAAATTAAGCTTAAAGCGTAAATTAAATATAAATAAAAGGTAAAATAAATACAATTATAAAGTTTATTTTTGCCGGTTGAATATAATAATCTGATGAAAAAGAATCATGCAAATTTTTATTGAATTTTAAAAACACTTAATAGTTATCAATGATTACAAAGCCCACCAAATAATTTTCGTCACTAAATTATCACTAAATTGTTCTTCAGATATATTTTCAAATATACTATGTAATTTTAAATTATGTTTAGCTATATAATCATTGATAATTTGTAAATTGTGCTCTACAATCCATGCAGGTGAAGGCGTGCTCGTGAAATTGAGACACTTTAATCAGAGAAACGAACACCACGGTGTATTTTAAAAATTCGTGTATTCAAATACCTTAATACAGTGTATAATGTGCACATTGCGAATTGTATAAATTATTTTCTGTACATGCAAGTAATTCACGAAGCGAACTGTCAGCTAAGTCAGCTTTAAAGCGTAAATAATTATTTTTTCCCTTCCAGAAAAATTACTGTTCTCATTTGCATCGAGTGATTTTCAATTTTTCAAAAGAAAAACGAGAAATTATAAACATAGTTTAAATTGTTAAATATATTTTTTGAATTTCTTTATTTTTATTATCAGTTAATGAGTTTTTGATTTAAAAACAATTTATTTTTTGGTATTTTACAGTTTTAATTCATTTAAAAATTGAAAAATTGAAAGAAATGTCTCTCGATGCATAATATGTTCACTGAGAAAAAAAATATTGAGAGCATAAAACCTTAAAAATCATTCATTCATTCTTGGATCCTCAATATTGCGATTTCTATTCGAGACCTATTGCATTATGGAATGCCTTTGACACTGAAACGGATTACCAACAATTAAAATATCTGTTAAAGACCAAAGTTTAATAAATCTAGGGAAGAGAAACGAAACTACAGGCAAAACTCAGGGAAAAGCAGAAACACTTGATAGTAATGATTAAATTATTGATAAAGATTTGACTTTCAGAAATAAAACATGTGTTTCCGTGTCCCTTCACCCTCAGCCCGTTTTCTTCCGATGCAAATGCAGCTTAACGGATTATTAATTGAAAATTGCATTTCTCTCTAATTTATTCTAGTCGCTTTTGCATAATCCAGTAATTCTTTATGCAACTTTTCTTCCGCTTATTGCAAAGCGTAATATGTATAGCTTTAATAAATAGTAAACGTGATAGTATACATATTTAGTCAGACCACTTTATTATTATTATTATTATTGTTATTATTATTATTATTATTATAGTAAACCCTGATCCACAAAAGTCCATCGGACCAATAAAAATAGACTTCTTATCATCCAAATATGCGAAGCAGTATTTTGTTTTGTGCTCGAGTGACTGTATTCTACATTACAGTTTACAAATCTAGTCGTTACAATCGCATTGACTTTATAAAGTTTTACGCACAGCAGCGTTAAAATGCGAAATAATTAAAAAAATTAATTTTTATATTTTTAAAGTGTACCATGTACTAAAAGAAAATTCTGTACCACAATTGAAGTAAATAAAGTTTAAGTAAAAGTGAACAATATAGTTCTAAAAAATTAAACTGACTAAAAATGTCAGTTAGACGATTATTTGTATTTTTCGAATCATAAATAAAACAATTAATACATATAAACAACTATTAATTGGTTATAAAAATTTTATGTTTTTTTAACACTGCTGCACTTTTCTACAAATCTAATTAGAGAGGTTTGTCCCTACCAAAAAACTTATACCTGTATATGTCCGTAAAAAACTGCGACTGTACTAAAATATCACAAATTTTTGCAAGATTCCTAGTTCGTTTTTTTGCCTAAGATTTAGATTTTCGTACTTTTGTTCGGTTACAACTGGTCGCACGAAGAATTGACAATCGTTTACGACCTAACTACATTCTTTCTGCGCATAGACAATACACTGATTATATTTTCGACATCGTCAAATTTTACGTATACGAAGTACATCGAGCACTGCATTCTCGATTTTTTTAAATTTAATAGTCTGTGCGAAGTTTGTAAAATTTATGTGCGAAGCTTTAAATTAACTAAAAATAGTTAATCCAACTATTTCAATTCAGTCACAAACATTCTCTGAAAATATGATTGATCACAAAATAATATCAAATATTTTTAACAGTTAAGGATAAATAAAATTATAAAGATAATTTAAAAGTGCTAAAAAAATAGAATAAATTATCTAAAAAAAATAGATAAGGGTGTACAAATGATAAAATTACTGTAAAGCATTGTAAAAATAATGTATAAATAATTAATGAAATCTTTTATCATTTTAATTATGATTCAGAGAATTTCGAGACTGAATTTTCGCACAAGTCTAACGATATACTTTCTCTGACTTAAAAATTTTTCATTTGCAAGAAATAATAATAATAATATACATTTAAAAACAATATTATACGCGTATAAAGAAAACAGTAACTAATATGATTAAAATACAATTGGCCATACACCTCTAACTTGTACATATTTCGACAAACGGTACTCGACTTACCTTAGTCTAACAGGAAAATAAATTTTATTTCCTTTTTGATAATCCACGAGTTCATGCACAGAGCTTACGATAGAAAATGAGTAAAAAATGCATTTACGATTCCGACAGCGTACATTAATTTTTTTTTCGATTTTAGTCTAAAGATGTTTAGATGGCACATTCAATATTGGTACATTATGTTAGTATTTACACGTCGATTTCTGTAAACACTCAAATCTATCAGAGTTGAAATCCTATCTGTAGAAAATTATAATACTAATTTTAATTTTATTCGAAAAACATTTTAATTTGGAAACTAGATTTTTACAAAATTAAAAATTCAAAATAAGAAATCGTTTAAAGTACAAAAAATTTTTTTTAATGAATTTAGGCTTTAAATTTTAAGATCTCTAAACTTGAACAGATTTTTAATAAGGATTAACCACTTGACCAATTGAGGACTTAAATTCTACAAAATTCTAAAGAATTCAACTAATAATTGAAATAATACAATATTTAATTTCATTTCATTGTGGTTAATCCTTAGACATTTGATATCTAAGCTATGTAGTTATGTAAATGCAGATAAAAAATAAAAGGACAATTATATGTATACATGATGTTCAGCAAGTTGTCTCCTTAAATAAGATCACAAATATTAGAGCAAAAACTACGTCGAAAACTAAAATTACTTTTATATTTTGTAGTTGTAGTCTTCAAATTATTGTTAGTTCTTGCTCTAATTTTTGTGGTCTCACTTAACAAGACACCTCGCCGAGCACCCTGTATAGACATAAAAAAACTGAAAAGAAACAAGTTTTCTACAAAAGCAGTTTTCTCAACTCTGTGATGAGGTGGCACAGAATTCTAATTGTCGGTTATGTTTCTTCATTTAGTTAACAATTCTAACGTAATATATATGCACATGTTAATACATATATATTTATATATATATTTATTTATTTATATATATATAAGTGTATGATCGTACGGATGTATACAGGTTACGTACCCTTCGAACGATTCATCAGGTGAACAACGAACGGATGTGCGAGGGTCATTAACTTTAAGTTCAAGTAACGAGAATAGGAATATCGTGGCTGCGTAAACGTAATCTTCCTTACTTTCGGAGTTGACGAATCGTTCGTTCGATACTTGATAATTATCTTGAAGACTTTTTAAAGAAATAGCTGCCCCATTGTCGTAGATAATCCTAAAACGCAATCAATGGAACAATGTTAATGGCGACGCTCTCTCTTCAAGCGACGAAATAACAAGATATTACAAGTTCATGCATCTCTTTTCTCAATTGGTTACTTTCGTCTTTACGTAAATCACTTGCTACAGAAGAGCCCCGTGTTATTAACATAAATCATGCGTGTGCTTTTTGGGTGCTTACGTCTACCGACGAAATAGAAAATCACGATCAATGTCAGCGTGCCTTCGTGAATTTCAACTATTGGCCCTAAAGACGTTTCGTTTACGAAAAGATAAAATAAACCAAATATACTTTACATACTCTCTTTTTCCTTTGCTAAATACAACTTAGTTATCTAAATTTCTAATTTTTAAAATGAAATCTTTAAAAAAAAAATAAAAGTTTACTTCAAAAGTAAAAAGTTAGAATAAAAATCTAGAGATTTTTAATATTTTAAAAATCAAGGAGAAATTACTTTACTATTTTTATAAAATAATCAATGTACTACAAGTGATATTAAAGATAAGGAAAAAATATCAAAGTAACGATCTACGATTTTACAACTGAGAGCCATATCGATATTTTGATAGTGTGTCGCATGCATAAAAAGTCAATAATCCAAAAAAACTACGTGGAAACTGTATTCCAAAATGCTTTATAAAAGGAGAAAACTTACTTCGAGTTTGACGTGCAGGTTTCGAAAAAATTAATCTCAAATTTTTTTAGATTTTTCGACCATGAACGTCAAACACGAAACATGAGCAAAGCAGACAATAAATTCCATCTAGGTCAACTGGAAAAACAACTCGAATGCAAAAAGCTTTCGAAAAGTATAAAATTCACCGCGTTTAAAAAATATTTATATACAATTTTTTTTTAGGGGCAAGAATCGATTTAGTTTTAAGTCTTTTTTCAGAGACCTTGTGGAGTAATGTCGGAGCTATTTACAACACCAACATCTACATAACATCGACAAAAAATTCACAAGGATTGCCCATCGCAATGCGAAATGACTGTCTACTACCAGATAGATCTTGCTGGTTTTGCTGATTTCCAGAGCCAGTTCCTGTCTGCACTGATTGCTCGGAACCACTGGATCGACTGCGACTACCGTTAGATCTTTTTCCATTAGAACCATTTCCATTACCTGAATTCTGCTTTGGCATGGCTGGCACAGACGGCATGTGAAGCTCGGATTCGGAAGCTGACGAACAGGATTTCACGTCGTGAATTGGTTCCTTACAAATATGCTCGCTGCCTGCACTACTACCACCTGAAAGCATTCGAAATTATCTCCATTTAATGGTTCTACTGCGATAAAAAGGGATACGTAAATTTTTCAATCGCAGAGTAACCAGAAATTTCAGAAAAATACCTCTGGTCATTTCTCTGTATTCTGGGTTGAAAATGGTCTTGTGATAAAATAATTTTTTATTTTATGACCTTCCCACAAAAACTATAGTAAATTTAATTGAATTCATATAAAACAGAGGTCAATTTCATTAAATTCTAATGAATTAAATTGAAACCCACGTCAATACAAGTGAATGTAATTAATTCAAATGTATTCTAGTTCAATTCATGGTAAATAATTTCCTTTCGGATAAAACTTCCTGTATTTTAACTCAATTTTTTTAATCCCGGACTTTTTGCTCACTTTCCCTTACCGATAAAATTCCATGAAGTTTCCCTGACATCCAAGTTTTCCCTGCCCTGCGACCAACCTACTCAATTAAACAGAGGATGAAAAATAACAAAACTTCGTTAGAAACACAATAAATTACAACAGGATGATTTCATTAAACAATTTTAAGTGATTCAAATTATCTAAAAATAAATGGTTTAGAATTATAATTTATTTTGGAAACAGAACAAAAAAATATTTAAAAAATAAGCAAGTTGACTAAAAAAAGTCTGAAAATACAAATAGTCACAAATTCCAAACTATCAACTTTGTAGAACAAAAGAAAATGCATAACCCACGGTTGGCCTTATCTCTTGAGCAAAGAAATATAAGATAAAAATAAAAAAGTGTCTTACCAGATCCACTATGAACGCTTTCTTCCCGATGATATCCATAAACCGTAGGCTCACTCGTAAAGTTAAACGGCATCGGACTGTACCCTGTTGCTGAATGTGGAGCATAAGTTCCTGAATAAGGCATATCCCAAGCACTAGGTGGTGGCAAAGGACCGACCGTATCGCAGTCAAGTTTCATATTGTTCATTGCTGAACATAAATCGCCAAAAATGTAGTAACACTGTTCCGAAAATGTTATTTTATTCACAGTGTGCCTAATGAAACCAGCCTTTAGCATCAGTGAAGCATATTTCCTAGCATCACGTCGATCTATAAAACCCTCAACGTGACTATGAAGCCAGTCAACGACATCTGCACCAATAAACGCGTTTGGAATAGTGATCTTCAGCCACATTCGATCCCGAATCTCTAATCCTGAATCCGGTCGAGCCATCGCACGCACAATAGTCGGCATGTCCGTATTTATTGTTAAGTGGAGGTCTTCTGAAATGTCAATAAACATTCAAGATTTAATTATAATAAATTTACTATGTTTAACTAATAATTTTTTCACGAAAGGTACAAAAGAATAATTTTTTACTTACGCTCTGTATCTGGCAGTGTGCTAGCAAGACTACTAGATGTAGAAGTTAAAGTTGTAGCACTAGGAGGCCGAGGTGGAAAACCCTCGCCTCTTATGGCAGCAGTATGAGCAACCCAAGCACCAGGATCAATCGGCCGAACTGGTTCAGTTCTGGGAATAGTGAAGTAGCCCTTTGGATTCGGATCCCAACACTTAGCAACCACTAACTTTATTGGCCTGAAATAAAAATGTATCAAATGTAAAAATTTTGCAATTTACAAAATTAATTTAGAGCCTATTTGAATTCACATAATTTTTTTTATATTTTCTAGTTTCAGAAACATATATTAGAGCAAAAAATATCTTACCCTGGTTTCTGGACCACTTCTCTCAGCACCCTAACAGCCTCGTCGTTAGACATGTTTTCAAAATTGATATCGTTTACTTGAAGAATCATATCTCCAGGTTCTATTCGACCGTCCAAGGCCACGGCTCCACTGTTAATCCAAACAAAAAAATCAAAGGTAAGATTACTGAATATCAATTTGATCATTATTGCTTTATAGTAAATATTCATGTCTGTTCTCTATGCTAAATTGATGTTTTATACAGATTGAGTATATTAAACTGGACTAGACTATTTAAATTATCTAATAAAAAGGTCAAATGAATGTTTCATATTTCTTGGTGCAAAATTCCGTACCCTTTCATTATTGAGCCGACATAGATGCCGCCATCTCCGCCTTTATTGCTTTGCCCGACGATACTAATCCCCAGGAAATTGACTGTATCCATGTTTAGAGAAACTGTTATAATATTTAAGGACATTGTGCTGTCTGTAATACTGCTGATTGAGGATGCTCTCGACATCGGTGGAAGCCGATGACGACGTCGTCTTTGAGGTCGGCGTCGATCTAATAAATCAAAAAATATAATCAATGAGAAATACACAATGAAATAATGGGGTCTATCAAATAAAGATTTATAATTTTCTACAAGTTAAAATAGAAAAATGTACCTAAGGTTGCTCTGTCGATTGTGCTACTCATATTAGTATGTCGGCCTCCTGTGGTTGATGTGATACGACTACTTGCATCGTCATCTGATTCCAAAAAAGTAGAGGTCTCTATATCAGAGCTAAGAATCGAAGCGCTTTCATAACCATGACCTGAGCGATGCTTTGAGTGACCATTTATGCGAAGTCCTATAGAATATGAAAAATAGATTTATATTTACATTGGAGTAGCCCATGGTTTAAATTCTAGTACTGAAAAGTCGAGCACTCAATAGATAGATGAATCAGTAAAATAAAGTGCTTTAGTAAAACATACCATTATATTTGTTATATTTTTCGTATTTATCTGCATGGTGTCTAGAGGTTTTGTGTAAATGATGACCTTGTCGACTGCTTATAATACTTTCTGTTTCTGTGAGCGTATCGTCGTGGGAAAGAGGTAACGGACCTCGGGTTGTAAGACCCGGAGCAACATGATCGACGCGATCATGTTTTGCTTCGCCATGTGCTACAGAATCTGTGCATTGAGAAGCACCGTCTGATACATTACTTCCTTCAGCAGACACCAACTGTTAAACAATTAATTAGTCAAAATATGGTGATACCAATTACTTGAGAAGCGGTTTTGTTGACTTTTATTATTGTTCTTCGAATATATGCTTAACTGATTTCGTATTTTCAGTAAAATTGATGTTAATCTAAATAAAAGAATAAGATTATCAAATGATCTAAAAGTATAAAAGTACCGAGAATGAAAAATCCTTGTGAATAAAAGTTAGGTAATTAAAGAGATGATAATAATTTCAGAGAAATAAGTTTTAAAGATCGCACTCTATTTTTCCTTCCTGATGTTTCTGCGCATGAATTTTAAACGAAAGGAAATCCGTCCAATCTTCTATTTTACAATAAGTACCATGCCAGATTCGAAAGTACAATTAGGGTAAAATAGCAAACGTACCCAAGAGACAACACGTCCATTGAAACAAGGAAGATGTGCATCGTCATCCACGATTTCTTCTTTAACGACCCTAAAAAAACGAGAAAGGCATATTTTAACGTCCTAAATTTTCTTTGCAGTTTAAAAATCTTCTTTCAGTTTAAACAGCATTTAATTTTTATTTATAACTTAGTTAAATAGAGCTAAAAATTAAATAATACATATTTAAAGAAACTTAAAAAGGTGGCCACTAAAATAGAAGAAACAAAATCCCATTTTCGGGTATAAAACAATATTTTCCCGATCAATGGCATTCAAAAATTCAAGTTTTCCAAGGTGAAAAAATTTGTATTTGAAATTGAACGATTCAAAACTATTAAAGCAGTATTTTTAAAGGATCTCAATATCTACCTAGAAATTCATACTTTTCATATAATTTCATTAAAATCTTATAGATATATATGTATATCTCAACAAAAATTGAGATGGAATGCAATACAAGAAACCCATTTCTTTTAAATGTAAACGCATATCATTTTATGTGCCATTTCAAGCCCAGTATGGAAAGATAAGCTTCGAAAGAATCACGATACAGACGATAAGAGAAGAAAGAGGTTTCAAGAGAGGCTCGGATTCGAGGAAGAGTTGCGGCAGAAGGAAGGGTAGATGTGTGGAAGGGGTAATTGTCAAAACACACAGCATCCTTCTCACGTAAATAAAGATTCAACGAGCTTTTTTACATGGGGAAATAAGAAAACAAATCCAGCGGCCATCGCTGGGCAAAGTCTTGTAAAAATTGATAGATTTACCCAAAATCATCGTCCATTGATTTGAAGAAATACTTGTAGTTTGGCCGATTGAGGCTAGATTTGAAATCGGCAAGGGTAACCCTCTCGGGGACGATATTCAACTTGACCAAATAGGGCGTCTCCTCATCGTCGATGTGATAAATGATCTTCGTCTCCTCCATTCTCAATCCTTTTTGTTGCGCGTTCATTCACAGAAAAGCTGTATCTCAAGAACCTCACTGACACAATACAATACTTTTGAACCAATATGGCGAGTCGCACAAGACGAAGCTCTCACGCGCCCGCAGGTTTGACGTTTCAGCGAATCATATTTTTCACACTTCAATTTACCACCATCCGACCTCCAACTTTCGATCTCTAATCTTCTAGGTCGATCCAATTCCAAAACTACATTTTCTGTACGATACTGTCAAATTGTACCTCTCTAGTGTATAACGAAGGACCACGAAAATGTCGGCACTCGGTGAAAACTTGGGTCACTTTACACACACAATTTGCAACAATTGCACACACTTTTTTCAATAAAAATATTGATAAGGAGGGTTCACTTTTTCCGAGTAGTCAAAAATTGAACATTACACTCTTTTTGAAAGTTTCTTGTTGCTCTAAAAATTACTCATGAAAAGTTAGCTTAGCGAGTCTCGGTTTGCTCCGGAATCCGCCGCGAGTGTCCGCCGAGACGATCATTGCACTTTAAAATTTAAGATCCGTCCACACTAAAGAGAAAGAGAGAAAGTTGAGATGAATTTTTTGATTGATTTACAACCTAAACTGCACTCCATTGGCTAAAGAAAGTGCTTTAATTTCAAGTTTAATTCATTTCACCAATAAGGAGGATCATATTCAGTTAGAGCTGCGTTTTGATTGAAGAAAACTGACAGTTCTTTTTAAGCGCGAGAATTTGAATTTTTAAGTGCATGTAAGAAAAAGGCAAGAAAAAAAGTTAATTATAGAAATCATATTTTGAATTCTGAAATTGTATATGAAAAAACAGCCTAAAAATAAATTCGTTTTAAAGAATTTAATCATTAAATTCACAAGAAATACAAAGATTACACATGTGACATTCAGCGCATGTGCAGATGAAACTGTCATTCTGTCAAGTGTCAAAACCGCGTTTCTAACCTCGAAAATGAACACAAACACGCCGTTTCATTTTCATTTTCATTTACTCTAAAATAGTTGTTGTAAAATCAATTTTTTACAAGAAAAGTATAATTTAAAGCTGTAAATATAGTGAAAAGTAATGCAGAATTAATTTTTTTTTACTCAGTCAACAATGGAAGAACACATTTCAAAGCTAGTGCGCAAACACAACAAACTATTGTTGTTGGAGCGAGAAGAAAATCTTCAAAATTTTTTCCAAGATCTTTCGCCGGCGACTATTCATAATTTGGAAAAAAATGGCCAAGCTTTAACGAAGCTGACAGTGGCAAATGTTGCTGGGAAGGGTCCAGATAGATTTCAAATTGATTTGGAGAGATCGAATGAACAGCCTCTCGATAATAGTTTGTCTCAGGGTGATCTAGTAATTTGTATTGGATCTAAGCAAAAAGGCCAAACTATAAAAGGAATAGTCATCGATGTATCTGATACTACATTGAGCATTTCTTCAAATGATAATTTCAATAATGAAATACAGGATGAGGATGTTTTTTCGGTTATCAAAACTGATTCTGACTTTACGTACAAATGCCAGACAAGGTATTATATTAAGTTTGTTATTTCACTTTTGTTACCCTATTGTCTCATTATTATCTTTCTTAACAAAAATCGGTTGACATTATTACAGAGCCTTGAGTAATTTAGAAAAAAGAGAAGCCTACTCATCAAGATCTCTGGATTTAATCAGAATTCTTTTCGATGAAGACGAAAACGCAGTTCGTCCATTGCTTACAGCCGAATCGCCAATACAGGAAAAGTTCTTAGACGAAAATAAATCATTAAATTTTGCAAATCAATCCTTAGCAAATGATCAAAAATCTGCTGTTGAGTTTGCACTGAAGAGAAAATATTTTGCGATCATTCAAGGGCCTCCGGGTACCGGAAAAACAACAACTTTGGTCGAATTGGTCGTTCAGCTATATCGTCTTGGCAAGAAGGTTCTAATTTGTGCCCCCACAAACGTTGCTGTGGACAACATGGTTGTGAAACTTGGTGAAACTGAAGTAAAACCTCTGAGGCTCGGTCATCCTACAAGAATAATGAATGCGGCTCAGAAATTTTCTCTCGATGCTTGCATGCAACGTGACGATGGTTACATTATTCTACAAGATATAAAACGATCTATAAAAGAATTAGAAATGATCGGAAGTTCGGGAAAAGGATTCAATTATAAGGAAATCAGGGAGTTGAATAAAGAATATAAGAAAAGACTGAATAAATTGACATATGATGTTCTCAGGAAATTCCCGGTAGGTATTCCAAAAATTTGAAAAGAAAGTATAGGGTACTCTAAAGACGTCAAAAGAATGAATAACAATTATATTTCTAATTGAATAATATTTTTTAACAGGTAGTCTTATGCACGCTCAACTCGTCTTCGGCAAATGAAGGTTATTTGCGACACGTTGCAAAAGATCATTATGATGTTTTGATAGTTGACGAAGCTTCTCAGGCATTGGAGGCATCAATGTGGATAGCAATTCCAAATGCACCAAAACTTGTTTTGGCAGGAGATATTAATCAACTGCCACCTGTTGTAATGTGTCAAGAAGCAACAAATCAAGGCCTCAACGTGAGTCTTATGGAAAGAGCAATAAAAAAATTAGGAAAAGATTCATTTAGGTGTCTTACAAAACAATACAGAATGAATGAGAAGATTATGTTGTGGTCTAGCAAACGGTTCTATGACAACAGTTTAGTAGCAGACGATTCAGTCAAGCATCATTTGCTCAAAGATCTTCCTGATGTTCGGGAAATTCCTTTGACAAGTAAGTACTTTTAAAAAGAATTTCAAATGTGAGCAATTGAAAATTTTTAAATTACGTCAAATATACTATATGCAGTAAATTAAATGTATAAATCAAATTCAAATTATTTTCAGCTGAATCGCTTGTATTCATCGATACCTGTGGCTGTGAATGTGAAGAATACCAGACTGTAGCAGAATCTGGTTCCAAAGGAAACGTTGGAGAGGCTGTTGTTGTAAATAAAGTAGTTTCTTCGTTGATTCGAGCTGGTTTATCAGATAAAAGTATCGGTGTGATAACACCTTATGCATTACAAGTGAGATTAAAAATATATTATAATTATATATTTAGATATATTTATTTAAAAAAAGCATAAAACGCTTTAAAAGAGACTATGAAAATTTGAATTTTGTTTAATTTCTAAAACAAAAGTAAAGTGAGGCTCTTGCTCAAATTTTAAAATAAATTCTCGAACTTCTTGTGAAGGTTTTTTCTTTTTTTCAGGTCGATCTAATTCGAAAATCACTAATCTCCTATTCATTGCCCGTAGAAGTAAGTACAGTCGATGGGTTTCAAGGTAGAGAAAAAGAAGTAATTATCCTTTCTCTGGTAAGATCAAATTTGGAAAAAGAACTCGGTTTCGTAACCGATTTTCGAAGATTAAATGTTGCAGTAACAAGAGCAAGACGATTGCTCGTAGTAATTGGAGACAGTGAAACTGTAGAAAAAAATGACGTAATTGTTAGTCTTCTAACTCATATCGAGGAAAATGGTTTACTGGAAACTGCAGAGGAATATTTAGTTGGTAATTAATCACTTTTTTCTTTTTTTACCATTTGCTCAAATTTCTTCAATTTATTAAAATTAAAATCTGTTCTATTTACAGTTGCTGATAAAATAGAGAATGAAATTGAAACAACAGCTAAACGAAATACCAAAAAGAAAGCAAAAACAACAGCAAATAAAAAAGAAGAGGCAAAAGGCGTCGAAAATGTCGTAAAAATCGAAAATAATGTAAAAGAACAAATTAAAACTTCCAAAAAACTTAGCGATAAGGGAATTGGTTTAAGCAGTTGTCAGAATCGAAAAGGATTCAACATTTTTGAAACTATCGCTGCTGTCGAACTAGAAGAAAAAGATGAAGCCGATCCTGTAGAAGTAAATGAAAAAAAAATTTCCAAGTCTAAAAAGAAGAAAGAAAAACCAAAAGTAGAAAATGAACTGAATCTTGGGGAACCAGAAGACGATTTTGATAAAGTAATTGCCGAATTTGCAAAATCAAATTATGTTTGTTCATTCGATGGTTGTAAAAAGTCAACAAAACTTATTCACTATCATTGTGAATTTTGCAAAGAAAGATTTTGTTTAGAACACGGTTGGTACTTAGTATTTATGTTAGTTTATTATATAAATTTAATTATAATTTTTTAATATTTCAATTTGATCTCAAAACAGGAATGCAAGAGATACATGGTTGCGGTGACGCTGTACGCCGAAAAGAAAAGAAGGCATTTAGACACAAGATGCCACCACCTGCGAAACAACAGGACAAAGATAAATTTGCACAAAGAATAAAGAAAATGGAAGAAGCAAGAAAGCCCAAAACAGCAAAGGAAGACGCGAAAAAGTCCAAGAAAAAGTAATAAATGTAAATCGTAGATTTCTCGTTTTAACATATTTATTGTTTCCAAAATAGCGCAAAACCGTGTACATATTTAAAATTATTTTCATAGCTTTACTCAAAAATGTTTGCTTCCGATTGTATAAGTAAGGTTTAACAAACCTTCGAAAATAAATCAACAAAAGTAAATTCCTAAAAACAGATAAATTGACAGTTCTATCGAAATTCAAACTTTGATACCGGATCACATTTGAATCGTTTTTTTTATATCAGTTATGACAAAAAATCATCAATATTGTTCAGTCCAAGGCAAGTACGCACTTACGCAGTACAGTCAACTTAATGCGCCCGATTTTGATCAATTCTTTTTTATAAAGAATGATCTTTAAAGTGCCTTTTTTTCTAAGAACTAAACAAAGTATAAAAATTATAGGCTCTAAAGTTTTCAGGTGTATAATTTTTGAAAAGAGAAAATAATTGTATTCGGAGAAAAAATAATGAATTTAAAAATAAGAAGACGATATACATAATAAAATGATCATTCTAATATCGCTCTAAGGACTTATAACCTAAAATCCAGTTACAGTACTCGAAGAAAAAAATGTTAATGGAATTTCCTTATTTCCCCTGTAAATCCAAAGTAGAGCCGCTGCGTAAAATTTTAATAATTTTGTGTATATACAAGGCTCGGTTGTTCAAAAAGGCGAACGGAGCATTAAAAAGAGTTACGAGGGGATAGTTATTAAAAGGTTTTTTCCCTTCAAGAGTCTTTTACCAAGGAAAATATACTCTAAATTGATAACGAGTGTATAATGCCTTATATTACTAAATTTTTATTGTTTTTTCCGTATTTTTTTTTGTTTTGCTCTACCTACAAACTTATAAAAGATTCCTATCTGCGCTAAACTGCAATCGGCACTTAACATACATCGAGCTCCCCTTTTCGACGTATTCCTGGTATAGTAAATATTTAACAGTCCTAACATCAGCATTCCCCAATATGTTGTCCAAAAATAGTCTTTACTCCATTTCGAACTCTTTATTTAACGTTGCTAGATCTCTGAAATAAAATAGAAAATTTGGTTCTAATGGTACTAAAGTATGTTTTAGCTTAAGAAAATAATATAAGTAATTTTATGATTTTCCTTTCGCAATACTGCCTTTATATTTCCACTTGTTTAGAATTATTTTATTTTGAGTTGAGTTAGTATTAGTTAGTTTTTTTAGGGCTGCTATATATTTGCAAAACTTTTGACACGTTTAGACTGATGAGTAAAGATGACGTTAATAAAACTATTATGTACAATGTTTTAGTTTTACCTGTTTTCTACAGCTTCACTAAGATTGAACTTATGCATAAGCGATACGACCAGTCGTAAAGTCGACCAAATTGTATCGGACATTGCTTTTGGTGGTGCTTTCTCTCCTAAAACGTCTTTTGCGGCAGCTTGTTGATTTAAGGCAGTCAAAAGATGTTCGCCAGCTTCCCTATAAAGAGAAAATTGCAGTCATGAAACTAAATAATTTATTAATGAAAAAAGTAATTTTATAATAACAAATTTAATTTCTATTTCCGGGAGTTGAAAAGGCCTTAAAGATAAAAATCAAAGATTCGTAAGTGTCCTTGACTCAAATAAGTAATAAACTTACTTGTATGCAGAAAGATTTATGCAGGAGATGCCAAGATTATAGCGAGCCCTGATAAATCCAGGTGCTAATTCCAAAGCGTGGTGATAGGCATCAATAGCTTCTTCTGATCTCTGACCATTAGCCAGAGTCGCACCCAGCCGGTTCCACAATTTTGCATCCTGCAAGACAGAAGAATTTTAATAATTCATAAAATGAATGTGTATAACAGGCTTCGAACTACTCTAAAGCTCTAAAAAAAGCCTCAAAGTATTCTTTCAAAAGAAGAAGAGTAGAAAAATTCGAAATGAAAAAGTGTCAGCTCGAAGCCTGATATAATTATTGAACGATTAAATCAATTAAAATTAAATGGGATAAAACATACATCAGGTGTCGCTTGTATCGCTGCCCGAAAACAATCTGCAGCTTTATCATACTCGCTTGACAGACTAAATAGTACCCCAAGTCCACATTGAACGTCCGGGTCTATCGTATCTCGTGGCTGCAATCTAGCGGCCTGAATAAAGAGATCCTTTACTTCGTTGTGAACATCGCTGAAAAGTCAACACTCGGATTAAATTTCAGAAACAGCGAAACAAGTTTCGCATCAACTTCCAACTCTCTAATTAAATCTTCGTAATAAATAAAAATAATCTTCCCTCTATTCTCGATAATCAGTTCTCAATCTTTTCTAAATAAAACAATTCTTATAACCGAAAGCGAATATAACACTTTTTAATCAGGCAATTATGGAAACTCACTTAAATAAAATAGTAGAAACACCGGCCTGTGGACGTTGAGCAGACGGAACCGAAGGTGTGAGGTGTTTGTATTTTTCGTTTTTCATAAGCCATTCTTTTAGAGTCAAACACGCCTGACTCTGGAATGACTCATTCGTGTAGGAAACTGCGAGAGCCATCATCGCCGTAGAATTGGAGGGATCGAGGGTCAAACACTGTTTCAATGCCGAAATTGCCATTGGATCCTGTTCATTTTCAGCCTGAGTTTTTCCCAAAAGGAGCCAAGCTTCCACATGATCTGCGTCTTGCTGTACCGCCGCTTCAAAGCAAAGAACAGCGCTCGGAAGATCTCCCATTGCCAGTCTCTTCTGTCCCTCCTCGAAGGCGTTCGGCAAATCCATCATCGGATTGCTCTCGTGAAATTTATACTCCTTGAACGGGTCGTAATATCTGTCGTACTCCGATATCCAGGGATGTGTAGCTGAAATGTTTTCGGAAGACAGAATTTTATCCCATTCACCCTGGAGCCGTTTCCAAAATGACGACTCGTAATTATCGGTACCTGAAAAGGGTGTCATGCTATTAGGCTTCCAACGTTCAAAACTGATTTTAAAAATCCTCAAATGTTATCGTTAAAATACAGTAGATTAATAAAATACTTATAATATAATTTAGTGAGTAATAAACAAATTGACAAGTTAACTTAAAAGGATTTGAGTCAGTTTTGAACGCTTCAATGCCTACTAACTGAAGAACTAGGAAAGGGTGGCTTTTTAAATCCTTTTTTAGAAATTCCTGTTCACTTTTACTACCTTTGTGATTTCCTAGTGATTTTCCAAGGATAAAGAAAACCAAATTGGATTAAAATCTTAATTAAAAGCATTATAAACTTGCACTTAATTTATGCAAGAAATTCTGACAAATTATTGCATACTTGTTAAAGTATAAAAGTTTCAACTTCAACAATGTGAAATTACATATTTTTGAAGCCGAGAAACTATCAATTTTAAGCGCACTCAACAGTAATATTCCAGTTTTTCTCGACTTTGCAATCCAATAGCCACCCTATAGGAAGGATGATTTTAAAATTGAAGGAATACAAAAAATGAAGATAAATATTTTCTACCAACCTTCGGCATGAGATTTATTGAATTCATCGACCCAAGCCCCGGCGGTGGCCAATTCCTCCTCTACTTTATTCAAAACCCCACTATTTTCACTGGAGACTATCGGAGCCGGTGTAACAATGTTTTCCTCGATGAATTCCGAAGACCACTTGTCCTGGTTCATCTCGATCGGAATGCTTTCCTCCTGACGCATGAACTTCATAAATTTTGAATAAGCAACATTTGGTTCATCGGTGTTTATATTCTCTGCAGCTTTTGGCAGTTCTACGTCTTTGCTGCTTGCTTCTGGGTTCTCTATATTGTGTTCCAAATATTCCTCGGCCCACTTAGGACCCAAACCAAGTTCGTTTGTTTCTCCAGATGGAAAAGTCGAAGGTACAGCTGGAAAGGTTGAAGTAACAGATGGAAAACTTGAAGTTCCAGATGGAAATGTTGAAGGTCCAGCTGGAAAGTTCGAAGATCCAACTGGAAAGTTTGAAGGTCTGGCTATTGGTTGTTCTGTCGTGGGAGAATTCCAAATGTCTTTTGCGTGATTTTCCTAAAGAGAAAGAAAAATGCTTTTTAATTCTGACTACGAAAGAAGTGGAAAATAAAAATACATAAAACCTATGCTTACGTCAAAGTGTCCACCAGATTGAAGATATTGATTAGCCCACGCTGTGTCCTGACCAGTTAGTTCCTTAGCCACTCCAGGTGCCATTACTGGAGGGTAAATGCTCTGATCAATTTCCCTCATCTCTTGTAATAAATGATCCATTTTGAATGTTTGTGGATGTACCGAACTTTCTTCCAAAAATTGTTTAACGAGTTGATCTGAGTTTGTGGATTCGAAGGGTTCCCGAAGAGAAGGACTGAAAAGATCATGCACACCTTCTTCTTTCATGCCATGATCTTGAACGAAATGCGAAGTGAACCGCATCAAAGGATTTGGCCCCCCGCAATCACCTTCCACCAAGTCCCTGAACGCCATTGTTTTTTATCTGAAACAAATGTAAACATATTTTTCATAAAAAAATAGGATGTATTTATAAATTGAGACATATCACTTCTTTCAAAAACCCTGCTTATTTATATTTAAAATATGAAAATTAATGACTAATAAGTCAAAAATCAAATGGATAGTATAAGACATTCTCAAACTTTCAAGATAATTAAAATTTAATTTCAAATGTAGATCAATTTTGGAAATATTATTAAGATTTCAAAATTGATAAGTGATGTATTATCTAGTAGATAAGAAAAATAGGTTGACACTTTCAAACAACGGAGATATCAAAACTCTCTACAAATGTAAATCAATTGCTTTACTAGAAAAACTCTAAAATTAAAATAAAAGAAGAAACTATAATTAATAAAAAAAAAAGAGAAAGGATTAAAAATCAACAGTACTCCAAAAAGAAATGATAACATAAAGGAAAAGCAAATGTTTTGCATAAAAACCTTTTTATGCATTATTGCTCCAAAAGTTAATTTACTTGAATATATCAAACCTATTTTTTTCAAGATTCAAGGTTGATTTTTTATGACAATATTTATTTACTGAAACATTCTTTTCGATTTACAAAATTCCCAACTGCTAAAAATGGGGAGAAATGATTAGGAACAATGTGTAAATGAACAGTTGAACACATTGTTTAATTTGACCATGCGATTCTTAAATTTTGTTTCGAAACAAAGGACCCTTTGTACTTTTCATAGAAACAAATATAAAACGGTGATAAATCACAGCTCCAATTGGAGCATTTGTCAACTTTCGTAAGAGCATGCAAAACACGAACCTTCGTATGTCAAAATGAGCAAATGGAGTCTAAAAATGGAGAAAAAAAATCATTTTGGAGTAGCATCACTGTAAAATTGCGCAGAAGGATGCACGAGTGCATTTTGCGCAGTGTCAAAGTTCTGGGAAAGTTTACATTTACACTTTTGGAGCAACGTACTTGTGTTGGTCAAACGTCGAACAGGGCGAGCGCCGAGCAAAGGTTTCCTCAAGGAATTTAATTGTGCGCCTCCTTAGAAATATGAAATCCAGTAGAGCAAGTGGATTGCGCTAAATGGTATTTCCTCTTCCCAACTGGTTTCAGGCGCGTTGCACCAAGTGCCATAACTTTAATAATTTTTCATTATTCCTCACTAAAGATGGACACGGGTGGATTCACCACGTACTGAACTGAAGTATTTCATTAATATCAGTGCATATATAAATAGATTCGACTTTGGACACGTTCCTACACTATTTTTTGAGACAAATCCACATGAAAATGCACTCAAACGGCTCAAACCGGGAAAACACAAACACGTCGCATCGTATCATTCATAGTCTGCATTACTCAAAAAAAAGCCAAGAAAATTGCGCGTCCTAACCTCAAATAGTACGGAAAAATCGCTGCCAAATAAAGTTTCTCGACCACCTGAAAATCGTAATATATAAAATTATAGAAAATGGGAAAACTGTCATAGCAGGAATGTTATTTAATTGTCATAAATAAACTTTATAATAAAAAATAATTTGACGTTTCCAAGGGCTAAAGAACCCTCTCGTTCGTTACGGAAAATCAGTTCAGGTAGATGAAAAGCATGAAATTAAATAGCCCGCGTATTTTTTGCGTTTCCCCAAGAGATTAGAATTAGAAATTTTAGATTTTAATTAATAGTTACCACATAAGTTACTTCACCATGACTCCCACATGCTATTATTATATTTTTGTGCATTTTACTCGAGAAAAAACCAAATTTTTAAACGGATTTTCAAAAACCAGGAAGTATATAAAAAAATCCACAGCTCTGGATCGAGGACCAATAGGAGTGCGCGTTTTATGATCTCAATTGAGGATGTTGCTCGCGATCGAAATCAAGATGGCATCCAACTAGAGCAAGTGCCGTGTCAAGTGAGCGATGAGATGTAAATAGTGGATAATTCACGGTGCGTTTAAGCCAATTCGGGAAGACGTTACGAGGGTTGAGTCTTATGACGTAATGTATAAGATTATTATAAGACGAGAAGTCGGTGCGATTCCAAACCACGTTCGATCAAGACGCCCAACGGGACGCCCACGGTTTTTCAAGGCGTCATCGTCAGCGAACTTGATGAAAAACTTTTAACAAATTCCCTGCGGTGATGCGGACAGAGACACTGGGGAACCGCATATTGTCAAGTCGAATTTGCATCTCCTGCCACAGGAATCGCGCGGCATGTCCCAACACAGTGACACCAAAGACGCAAACAGAGCAGTCAGTCTTCCTCAAGAGCCTGAGGGTAATTTCTAGATTTTTTGTCCCCTCGTCTTTTTAGTAGCACATTTTTGACATATAATCGAATTTTTTAGCTCCTTGATTCAGCTTTTCAAGTTGGAATGCTAACAGCATGCTGAAGATTTTGCAGAGTTAATTGTGTCTGAAAAAAAAAAAAAAAAAAAAAAAAAAAAAAAAGGAATAGAAGGGTAGGGGTGCATTTTTGACATTTGTTATATTTAGTCAATTTGATGTAATTTTATTAACCTTTCGAGTAACGAATCATTACTGTCTGTAACATTTTTCACGAAAACCAGATGTGGAACTGACAAGCGACCTCGATAAAAGAAAAAGTTGATCTTTTGTGTTTTGAGGGAAACTTAAGGATAGAATGAAATTTTTACAGTCGAATTGATATTTTAAAAATTTTAAAGGAATTTTGTTTGGCATTTTAAAATATTTTGTTGTATGATTCAAGAATGTCAACAATAATTTTTGTAGCAATAATGGTAGTACTTTTCAAATCTTTACATTTTTCAAGGTTGACTACATGAAAGTAATTTTCTTATCAGCAAACTGGATTCGACACATAAGCAATTAGACATACTTATTTTCTCAATTTCAAACATGAAATACTGCTTTTCAAGTTGTATATTCATTAGAAAATTATTGCTGTATATAAACAGTTAAAAAATCGAATATTTTAAAGAAGTGTGACAGACGCTTAAATACTATTACAAATTAAAAAATCAAAATCTTTATTCTTTATAAACTTTTAGGAGGAGGAAAAGAATATTCCGAAGCTGTGTGTTCTAGTGTATACCCACCAGAGGAAATTATTACCTATTCTGCCCATGTAAGTATGAAAAATAATGACTAATTTTGTAATTTTTGATTAAAAAAATTCAGTCATGTTAATAGCCGGAAGTTTTTAAACACTAATAGAGTGTTAAAGATAAAATTTAAACTACACAGTTTTTTAATTTCCTATTTTAAAGAAATTCTTAATTCTTTTTTACAGGTTGACACCACATACAGTGAAATGGCCTGCGAAAATAAGAAACAATCATTTTCCACAAGAATCGAAGAGTGCGGCAACGTGTGTAGCAAAACGCCGCAGCTTGCTGAAAGTCCACAAAGTAGTGGCAAAGTTTTAAATAGTCCTCGAAGTCCAGACTATCCTCCTAGAGTCTCTAACGATCACAGTCTCGTCAGTACTTCCATCCCATCAAGTTCTTCATTAATAGAATCTTCCAAAATCGAAATGGACACTGCAAAGTTCTCGGTTACGAAGATAAACAGTGAAACCGACAATTTTCCCGCGACTCCAAGTGAGAAAACTCTTTGTCCTCCACTGAAAACAAACGACTTGCAAAAAAGTGTGAAAATGGAGGTTCATCCCATTGAAAGCGTTGAAATCAAAGAGGAGAATAGAGAGAAAATTTCGACAGAAGCGACTTGTAAAGAACCTCCTGACAAAATAGAGGTGAAGGTCGAACCAAACGAGTGCAGATTAGCTAATAATGAAGCTATCTCGAATAAAACAGAGCAGAAACAAAAACAGGAGTCTTCTACTGATCAAAGTGTACAGAGCAAATCTCATTCTTCGTCTTCCTCGAAAGACAAAAGAAAGGAACACAGCAGACATCATTGCACACGTTGCTATAGGCGTAGTAAAATCAAACGAGTTAATGTTGGAATTCAGTGTAAACGAGATAGAAATTCTCTCTCTCAGCATCATAAGCTGCTTTCTCTAACTCCTCCGAAGACAAGTGGCGACAATTTGAGGCTGAATTTGCAGACGAAAATGTGCAAGACCCTGGAGAAACAAATGATGAAGCACGAGTCTCTTCAAGGGTTAAAGTACAAGGATTTTATTCATATAGAGACTTACCCGAACGGAGGAGCCACTGTTGTGCATATGTATCAAGATGAAATTGAAGTCTTGACGAATGAGCAAGTAGATGAATTGGCACAGGAGTATTTTAAGATTGTTTTTGATGAAGATGAGAATGGGAATGCTTATCATGTCATGGGAATAGTCCATAACGCTGCCACCTACTTGCCTGATCTTCTGGATCATATGGCTATGAATTACCCTAATTTGACTGTGAAGAATGGTATATTAGGACGAAACAGCGACATTGAGACTACGACAATGTTACAGTATAAGGAACAAGTTTGCAAGGCTTACAGTAATGGTACTGTCAGATATGGACCTCTGCATCAAATTAGTCTTGTTGGTACTGTTCATGAAGAAGTTGGAGGATATTTTCCTGATCTTATGCGAAGACTCGAGGAAAACGTCTTTTTAAGATTGGTAGGTATTTCTTTACAGTAAAAGTTAATACAGAAATAACGGATTGTTAAAAATTAATAATACTTTTTAATTACAGTCAATGCCATGGGGCCCATTGTCAGCCGTAAAAATGGATAGTCCTCAAGAATCAAATGATGGTCCTATTCTTTGGATCAGACCCGGTGAACAATTAGTGCCGACTGCAGACATAAACAAAAGTCCCTGCAAGCGTCGCCGAACCGGTATAAATGAGCTTCGTAACCTCCAATATTTACCCAGACTAAGTGAAGCTCGAGAGTACATGTTCGAGGATCGTACTCGTGCCCACGCCGATCACGTCGGCCATGGTCTTGACCGAATGACCACAGCCGCTGTTGGTGTCCTAAAAGCTGTGCATGGTGGTCATCCATCTGAGCATAACAGAATAACGAAAGATGTTGTTGCTTTCTATGCCGGTGACTTTCCCGAACTGGTCGAAAAATTGCAGCTTGATCTGCACGAGCCTCCAATTTCGCAATGCGTCCAGTGGATCGAGGACGCCAAGCTAAATCAGCTTCGAAGGCAGGGTATTCGTTATGCTAGAATTAATTTATATGACAACGATATTTATTTCTTGCCTCGTAACATCATTCACCAGTTTCGTACCGTCTCCGCTGTCTCCAGTATCGCTTGGCACGTCAGATTAAAACAGTATTATCCTGAGACAGCCTACAATGCGAATATTAAACACACGAGACCTTTAGGCGAATCCGCACACTTACATTATAAGGAAAAGAAGCATCATGAAATCGAGGTGGCCGATGAACAAAAGGAGAACGCTGATCGACAAAGATTGAACCGTAGAGTTAGCAGCGACTCTCTTGAAGAAAAAAAAGCAAAGGAACGAGCTGCAGAGTATCAAGGAAATTTGAAAAAGTCTGATCAACAGCATGGAAAGCGCAAGGATAGAGATCGAGATCGAGCGCGACACACTTCTTCTTGTTCATCCAAGGAAATTAGTAATACCAGTGAAGTGTCACTTTCAACTTTGGAATCTGAAAAACAATTGATTGAAAGGAAACAAAGTTCAGAGAAAAGCGAAGCGAGGAGAGAAAGAAAGCCAGAGGATCGACATCGAAAAGGCAGCAGCAGCACCAGTAAGACGTCAAGTCATCATCGATCTGATGAGAGAAAGAAGCACGATGAGTCCAGGAAGTCGGAACATCGCCACAAGTCTTCGAGTCAAACTCCCAAAAAAGTGGAAAACTTGACTAGTTTCGACTCCAGCATTTCTAAAAGTGAATACAAAATGGAATCCACTACTAAACCTGATACTGTTTTAAGGATGAATTCTCTCGATTTGCCTGCGCCAATTTCCCAACATGTAGAAATTTCCATCGATAGAGAGATGGTTTCTGCCAGGCAAGCAGCTGGGAAAACTTTTGCGACAGCGGTTGTGGACAAAGCTCTCGAGGTAGCGATTTATAAATCGAAAACAGATGTGGATGAAGTCTGCCAATCACTGAGAAGTGGAGTGGCTGCAGCCTCAAAAGAAATGTTGGAGAGGATCAGAAAAGAGAGCTTTGAAATTGCTGAAAGGATGTTCGGGGACGATAAAGTCAAGGTTGAGAAATCCTATCGATTATTGGAAGCTGAGACTGTAGCTGCTTTTACGTCGAAGATGGAATGTGCGACCGAAAACGCGGTGAAAGCTCTGATCGAAATGGCAGAGGAAGAGATGAAGGAAGCGAATAAGAGTGAAAAGCCCGTTGACGAATCCCCACCTGCCGATGTTTCCGAAAAGAGTAAGACTTCTAGTAATGTTACTACACCCTCGATTTCATCCCCTCTTTGTACTTCTTCAGCGTCAATTTCTTCCTCGAATGAGAGTGAAAGGCGCAACAGTGCAGATGATAAAAATTCCGGATCTCCTGGAAGACCAAACAATTATGAAAAAAATGAAAGAAAAAACAGCAAGAAGGAAAAAGAAGAGAGGGATCGAAAACGTAAAGAAAAAAGGGATCATGAAAGAAGTGATAGAGGAAGAGATAAGGATAGAGAGAGGAGTAAACACCATCGCAAACATGAAAAAACTGATAAGTCAGAGTCGAAGGAAAAAGATGAGAGGTCGAAGAACGAGGAAAAACGAAAGGAGGATCGAAAGGAGGAAAAAAGATCGGAGAAGCATAAAGATTCTGGACATCATTCAAAGGATAAAAGTTCAAGGAAACATAAGAGTGATCCGGATGCTTCGAAATCTTCTCATAATAGCTCCGGACATAAGAGGAAAACGAGTTCGAGTCCAGATCAGCAGGAGGTAAAGAGGCTTTGTACAGAGGAAAAAATTTGTGAGACGCAAACTTCTGAGCAAACTAATCAGGTAACGAGTACGTGAATCGACGAGATTTCTTGGAAGATTTTAGCTGAATTTTTAAAGTTGGGTCGATTGAAAGTACGTTTTGAGATTATGAAAGAAATAGTGGATCAGTGCAACTAATGTTTAAGGAAAAAAAATTTTCGAATCACAGTTGCTACGTAATTTCAAAATCGGAAATATTTGACAATTTTCTAATCAGTGTGAGGAAATCGGAGTTAATTTTAGTAATCATTGCATTTTACTATTCATTATAATAACAATTTTTCTATTTTACGATTTTTAAATTTCAAAAATCCAGGTATTAATAACGCATCGGTCTAAGCGTACCAGAGAATTTTTCAAAAAGAGATATCTACTTTTTACTCATTAAAAAGGACATTCAAGTTGTATTTTCAGATTTATGAAAAGCTTTCATGTTTGCATTAATTTCGTAAACAATGAACATTGTACAAAATTAAACCTCACAGAATTCTGTAATTTAAATTTTGTAGCAGCATTGAAATCGAAGAACCTTTCACAAAAGCATTTCTATATTAGAATCATTACATTCTTGTTTAAATCTTATTTGAGAAGAATCTGAAATAATGATATAGAGCATTTTGTATTCATATTCACGATATTGTTGATTTTATGAAATCTATTTTTATACAAAACATATTCCTTGAATATTTGAAAGCTGCACTGATTTTGTATTTCGGTTTAGCTCATATCTACAGCGTGGACCAAAAACTACTAAACCATCATAACTGGCTTATCGTTCTCCGATAAAAAAGGAACTGAGATGTTAGTTTAGCTGAAAATTTACTCATAGTATCGATCTTCGAAATTGTCAAACATTTCGAAAGATTGTTGCAAGGGAAAAATCGAGGCGTTAATTTTTATAAAATATGATTGACGTGTTTCTGAAGGTCGTAATAGAATCGAAAAGAGGTTAAAGTGAATTAAATTAATTTCATACTGAATCCTCAAATATTTTAGACTTCAAGGCGCGAATTTTATAAATAAGATTACAAAAGGAAAATTATATTAATTTTAAATGTTAATAAAAATAAAAACAAATCTTTGAGATTTAAAAAAAATTCTTCCTAATGAAATACAAAATTATTATTCAAGTTTCCTTTGAAACTTATTTAGGGAGTTTACCATTTTTGTTACTTAAATTCATCATTCACAGTGGAAAGTGACGAGCATACTGATCTATTTTAAAGTAAGTTTTAAACTCGCAATTTGCGAGATTAAAGTATACAAACGATTTTTCATAGTGATTAATAGAAAAGCTTTATAAAACTAAGTACAGTGAATTATTTATAGGAAGGCTCGTTGCAAATGGTTCTATTCACAATTACTTTGCGCTTCGTGAATGTTTCGTTAAGGGAAGTAATTGAAACGTGTACAAATCATGAGATATTAGAATTCGAGACTTCAATTATTGTAGAAGTCTCGATTATTGTACATAAGAGTCTTTTGGTCTGCTTGGTTCTGAAAATATTGTCGCGGACTGATACGTAAAATATATATATTATATATATTACTTAAGTTATTTAATTATTTTATCTTTGAAATTAAGTTATTTATACTCATTTCAGTTTCTTATGAAGTTAAGATTATAAATTGTACGTACTTCATTGTAATATACAAGTTATTTTATTGCGCATCGCTGAATTCTCGAAAACTACAATACGAGTGAAATTTAAATTCAACTATTCGAATTACATACATTGAATTAAAATTGGAATCTAAATTTTAAAGCAATTTCAGCGATGCGTTATTTTCTTATTTCAGACACCAGTTTACTTAGCTTTGAAAAATCGCTTTGAGGCCAAGCGCTGTGAGAATTTTGAGATACCTAAAACTTTTTAAACCCATGACACGCGGTTAAGAAGTTAGAATTAATTTACAGTTATATTCTCTACAAGTATTATTTTATTTTGTCCAGCACGGTGATAAGCATCTTTGCACTTATACTTTTTTTTTTCATAAATAATTTAAAGTGCGGTCGACCTCGAATCGCTTCCTAGAGCAAAAGTTACTCTTAAATTCGAACATTTATGAGCTGTGAAAAAAATTTCGTCATGCAAGTCTCAGGGAAGACAGAAAAATTTAGATCATATTTTATATGATACTTTAATTTATTGATAATTTATTTCTTAATATCATATAAAAAGATTGATCATTCATTTTTTCTTTTCCTATATTTGATTTCACGTTTTCTGATAGATGAAATGTCTATATGAATCTCTAAGTAAAGTGTTTGAAAGATTTTGTGACAGGAATGCATCACTAAATCGGAAATAAGTAACTTTTGCAATAAGAAAGCAATAAATTGGGATTAATTGATCGTGTTTAATGTAGTTCTTGTACTTGTGTCTCATTCAAAAAATGAGATAAAAAAGGTGTCGGTGTTTTCAAGTTAAGATTTTAAATGCGTGTCTCGGTTTAAAGTTTTAATGTGTGATATAATAGTTCGAGTCTCGAGAGCTTGAAGCTGCCCTTGGCGAATTATTTCTCGTTAATTTTACCGTCACCATTTTATCATAAAATTACAAAATATTATAAATGTAGATAGTATACATAAATTATAGACGCACTCTTATAATAAGAAATCAGAGTTTGCTCGAATCATCGAGACGAATTGCCCGAAAAAATTCAGAATGTGCTGGAATTGAAAATCACTCACTGTAAATTTTTGTAAATAGTGTCTACTGGTATGCGAACATATTATTATATTATATTGTATTGAGATTAGAGAGCTACAAAACAGTGTTAATGTATATGACGTTGAAAATCTAAATTTGAGAAGAAAGATAAAAAACCGAAAGTGTGAGAGAGATTGCACACTGATTATAGTTGCCACCTGACTCTGGCTATTCTAAGCATTACAATGTTCTATTATTATATATAAGATATATTATGTTGATTACGAGAAAATCATAAAGCATAGAAATAAATATAAATATTGTAGCAAGTAGTTTTACATATTGTACCCGTCACACGTGTAGAGCCGCATTCCAGATAGGTTTTTAATGAAAAAATAAAATTAATTTTATCAAAGCATACGAGGCTGATTTCCTTTTATTTGAAGCAATCCCGAGAGCAACTCTAATTATCTATTAAGAATTATTAGTATGTTTTTTTTTAATTTCCTATATACAATTTTATTTCAATTGGATAATTATAAACAATTTTAATTACTGATCATTTATTTTCAGAATACCTAAAAATTAAAACTTTATGTTTAAAACGTTCAAAGAATGAAATTATTAGTATCTTATAGCAATTTAAATGTATTTATAAATTCATTTGAACAACATTTGTTATAAAATTAACGGAATTGTGATTTGGAGAAAATAAATATAATTTCAAATTTATCGCGGTTATTTTAAAATTCAACATGGCCGCGTTACGAAGATTTATGCGTGCGCATTGCATTTTGGCAACTTTGAACTTCCCGCTGGGGAGATGCTGCCATTGGCTGCAAACTGGCGCGTGATTCAAAATGGAATTAAATTAATTCAATTTTAAATTGCGCGCCAAGTTTCGTCCAATGGCTGCAGTTGTCCGGTGGGAACATGATTGCACGTGCGCAGAGTCGCAGACAAGTTTTCGAATGTGGCAGATGGCAGTTTTATTTATCATTTATCCCGCTTTCTCTATTTTTCGTTAATAAAATAAGATTTGTGAATGGAATATTAGATGAACTTTGATTACAGGTACATAAAATTATTGCCTAATATCTTTAAAAACCTAAACGACCCATTTTTCAAAAAAATAAACTTTAAATCGTTATTCTTTAATCATCTGTCAATGTTGAGGTTAGGATTTTAAATATATAACACAATATAACATCATAACAATAAATTAAAAATATACATATTTGCCAATGACTTAATGTTTTTATTAACCATTTATATTATTTTAAATATTCATCTACAAATTTTAAGAGTTGTGAAATTTTTATCATATAGAAGATATTTTCTGCTTCAAACTTATGTTGTTTTCAGAAATATAGTTTTAAAGTTTCAAGGTTGTTATTATTTAATATTTAAATAATTATTTTATGTTTTATAAGTTTTCATTTTAATTCCTCCAACGCAGAGTTTGACATTGTAAACAGTCTGAATTATTAAGAAAAGTCGATTGCTTCGAAATGTCCGTGTCGAATAAAATCAAGGAATGGTATACTTCTATCGGAGCCCAGAAATTCGAAGGAATTGCGGAAGAAGTGACGGTAAATAAAAATGTTTAAAGTAATACAAAATTATTATGTATTTTCAATTAAAAAATGTTTGATTAAAAGTCTAAGTTTATAAAAACCGAACTAATAATACACTTATATTAACTTTCACAGGAAGTTCTGCCCAAGCCAAATCCGAAATACAATCAACAGCTCGATAGCCTACTCGTTCGCTTGACCCACGCATTCATTAAATACCAGGAATCACATAAAGATGACGTAAAAACGGGATTAGAAGTGTATAAATTGACATGTTGCCTCTGCGATAGGTTCACAGAATTATCAAATCCTCCAAGACTTCGTTCTGGAATATACCACATTTCTCGATGCCTTAATGAATTACGTCTTTATTCAGAATCCATGACCGTTTGCAATTACGCGAAACCTGGAAAACTCTTCACCCCAGATTCTGGCGATTCTGAATTTTTCTACAAACTTGCCCTCGCCTGGCGTCAAAGTGCAGAATCTCTAATAAAGTCCCTATCCCGGAAATTTGACCACAAAGACTACAACATCTTCCTAGAAGTAGTAAAATATGATTTTGAACTCCTTAAATTCTCAGATAAGAATGGTAATTATTTTCAGACGATGTTCGCAAGATTCCAAAGATATATGGAAATAATAACATCTCCAGAAATGAAATGGAGTCAAAATAAGATCGAGAGTCTGTTCCACTCGATTATGGAACATTTAAAGTTATTGAGAGAGGAAGCAGGTTTCGCATTTGATCCACTTCTCATCTATGATGGAATTATTGAAATTATACACTCTTTAACCCTCAAGCACGTGAAAGCGAACCAGATTTATGAAGTTTCTAATTTAATACCAATGGTTTCCAAAGAATTCAAGGTCTTTCTTGAAAAAGATCCTCACACTTTGAAGTGTTTTGAGATACAACTGTCTTTTTACGAAGTATTTGTGAAGCCAGTCATTAAATTCGATAAAAGCATGTTGGAGGATATGCGTAGTTATAGGAGACAGTTCCGTAGCACACTTGAAAAATTCGGTCCCTCGGCAGCTATGAGGGCAAACGCCAGTGGAATAAACAAAGGCATGAATCCGCTCTATAATTACTGGCTTGTGTGCATGAAATCCTGTTCCACCGAATGCATACACGAAATCGTTGTCGAAGTAATTAAGCTCACTCAATGCGTAGCTTCAATATTTGCAACTCAACCGCTCAAAAATTGCAAATGTGGGTTTATCACCTGCAAGGTAAAGAAGAATCATTTCGAGGAAATAAATATTATTCAAAAATGCAGCAGCTTCATTTGCATGTTCGATCAGAAGAATTTATCCAAGGATTTATTAAACTCTGTTCGAGATTTTGTCATCGAGGGAATGACGAAAGTCGACCAGTACAAAAGCGTCGAATGTGGATTCTACTCACCTCTCTGGACCACATGTGGTCAGATTATGTACAACGTTAGCCTTATGTCTTCTTTAGAATACTTTGAAGAAAGTGCAGAAATGTTTTCTAATCTCTGCTCCTTTATTATTCGCGAAGAAGGAGTCAAATGTACAAATAAATTTCTTAAATGTCAAAATCCCTTATCTTTGGTATTGTACAAATTGAGCGGAGTTTATTTCAGAGCTGGAAAGTACAGAGAATCGATGACCGTCACCGCTTTTAATGGCTTGATTAGTTACGAAGACGAAGACTCGAAAGCTTTCAAAATGTGGGCCAATATAAAACACAAATGCGATTCTGAAGAGTTGATTAAATTAACGATGATATCGTGTTTAAAAACTGACAAAGCTGCTATCAAAGAAATTGGAGTGGAGATCAATTTGGAAGATTACACTCTTGCTAAACTCTGTGCTAGGGAGATTCAAGGATTGCAAGAAGCAAAAGTAAGTTTAACTCCTGCGATCAAGGCCAGTTTGAAGGTACTTGACTCTTTGCAGAATAATACTACGGAGTTTATCGAAGGCGTTCAATTTTTGGGATATCATGTTATTTATTATAGAGATGATTCTAGTATTTCTGAGTATTTGAAGAAGGCAGAGTCTTATTTGTACAATTATCATGAGAACTCGGTGCGCTATTCCTGTTTGAAGGCCAATTTGGAGTTCTTTAAGTTTTTTGACCGGCTGAATGAAACTAGCAGAAAAATCAAAAAGGATATGAAGAATACGAAAAATATTCTTCAAAAGGACAAAGATGAAACCAAGATTCATGATCAGACGATTGAGACTGAGGAAGTCATTCCTGTTTATAGGATGATTAACATGAAACAAGATGCTGAAATTGAATCTCATTTAAAAGAGGTGCTGTTGATGTGGGAAAATAGTTTCAAGACAGAACCCGTAAGTTGGAATGATGTTTACATTTTTAAAATATTTGTATTAATTGGTATGTAGTTTGAAATTTATGATTTTTGTTTCTTCTTGTAGAAGGAGATCCTAAATTGTTGGGAACCACAAATCACTTTGGACATAATAATAATCGCAGGAGAAATAGCTCGACTATATTTGTCACAATCTTGCGAAAAACGTATCTGGCTTCTTGCCCACAAGTTAGCTTCTGTCCTGGAGAATAACGCAGCTTCTTTACATGGTATACAAGTTATAATCTTATAAATGCCAAATTAATTTTTTTCTCTATGATAAACTCATTATTAAATCGTCTTTTAATTTATTTCTAGTCACTGCTCGTAGCATTTCTCTGAGATACATAAACGACCTCTGGATAGAAGAAGCTCTCGATCGCGCAGAAACTTTAAAACAATCTCAAAAGACTGATGATAAAAGTGGAGTTGGCATGTTCTGGATTAGCCTAGCCGATTTCTATTTCGAAAAAGGAAAGGTAAGATTTTTATTTCCTAAATATATTTTAAATTTAGAACTTATTGTAGAAATTAATCTTTAGTAACTTAAAAAGTTCAACTCAGAAAACTTATTTTAGAATTAACAATTTCTCGTTTTTCATTTTTAGCAAAAAGAAGCAGTTAAGTTACTAAAAGATGCAAAGAATCTCGGATCAATCAGCTTTTCATCTGATATCCCAGTTTACTTGGACTTTATAGATACTGTTATCAGAAATTATCAATTTTATTCCGAAGACATGGAACACGAAGAATACTCCGAATACATCATTCACAGCCTCTACTCGATGATCGCAGTAAGCGAAATTATAAACTCTGGAGGTAATCCATGAATTTAAATAATACAATTTGCAGTTTAGTTCAATTATACATTTTCTTCTAAAACCTTTACTAATTTCACAGGAAGAAGAACTTACTACGGTCTCAATACACTACTCGATGCAGTAAACCATATGTCCCTCGTGATGCACAGTTTCATCTCTTTCAGGGAAATATCAGCGCATTTAACTTACCGATTAGAACTTGCACAATCTTTGGGAGCAACTCTGCGAGTTGCCGAGTGTCTAAAATCCCTCTGCTTTATAGAACTTTCACGATTAAAACTTGATGACTGTGAAGTAAAACTCCAGGGTCTTGAGCAAATTCTCGATGTCGAGGGATTTGGATTAACTATGAAAAATAAATTACCCAAAGCTTCGATATTCCGTTCAAATACTATCTTGACGTCTCAACATATGGATGTCGACGACCCTCTTCGGGATGTAATTCAAAATGAGGCGTCTCCCATTCTCAGAAAGAAGATTTTCGTACCTCCAGAGTTCATGCTTCATGAAAATTGCTGCTGCTATCGATGCGAGAATATTCCATATCAATATCTTGTATTCTCTAGCACCCATATTAGAGCTGAGATCTACGCCTTGAAAAATTGTTCTTCTGTTGCTCTCCAACATTTTCATGGAGCTTACGAGATTCGGAGAAAACTACTTGAGAAGGAAGAAAGTAGATTTCTAAAAGAAAGTAAAAATTCTACGAAGATACATCACTGGAATAAATATTACAGCACAGTGGATTATGTCCTCTTTTTACTTGACTTCAGCAAGTTTTTAATAGGATATCACATTCCGAGGGAGAGAGAAGCAATAGAAATTGCACTTGAGGCTGTAAATATTTGTAAAGTGTATAAATTGGAGACTCATCCGGTTTATTTTGCTGCTGTGGAACTCGTATTTCAGTATCGATTTCAAAATCTGCGGCATGAAATTCATGGTAAGCTGTTTTTTTCAATTTAATTTTTAATCTCTTAAAATGTTGGTACATAAGAAGAAATTTAAAAGCATAGGACAACAATTTAGAAGCTATAAATTGAAATATATAGATCAAAGTTTACAGTTAAGAGTATACAAATAAACGTAACATTTTTTTATAAGGCTTTAAAAAGATTTAAATATGTAAATATAAGAACAGTGAGGGGTTTGTAACTAGAATTTGATAGTGAGATTATATAAGATGTTAGATAAAAATAAAATTTCAATATTTCCATTATATTGCAGGGTCTCCAGTTCCCGACATTGATAACATCGATATTTCCTATCTAATCCTACCAGAATCTGTTTCCAAAGATGTGAAAACTAATTCTTGCTTAACACCTTTCCATTCCGGAGAACTTCCATTAAAACCTATTCATCGTAAGAAAGTACCGCCTCTCTTGCCTCTAACGAAAGTTGCCATGGTCTTAAGCGATAGTGAAGACGAAGATTCTCAATCACCGAGAAATTCACGAAGGAAGCCTCCAAGAAAACGAATCTTAAATCTAGATGAGGATTTATCTTCTGATGAAGCTGTGGTTAAACCATCTGCAAGAACAAAGTCAACTTCATCAAAAACTGAATCCATATCGAAAAAACTCTCATCCTCAAAAAGTATAATAGTACCGAAAATACTGCTGGACAAATACGAACCCCTGGAAGATAAGTTTAAGAACATGTCGATAGAACCAAAATCTCCAGGGACTATAAATTCTTCCCTAGCAAAATTGGTTCGTAAAGTAACGGAACTAAAATTGGAGCATTTCCAGAAAAGTCCAATGTTTGCATTTTCTGAGGAAGATTTGGAAACCATGAGGGCAGTTTTGAATGAAAAGGAACTTCAGAATGTGATTCAGTCGATAGAGGAACTCAAATTATTTAATTTTGCTTTAGCAAATAGTTCAATTGTCCCGAATTCAACACGACCGTCTCGTTCTAGAAGTAAAGTTAATTTTCCCATTTCCGAAGATAAATCTATGCAAGCATTCGAAAAGAATATGAGTAAAGTTATGAATACTCTATCTGATGCAGTTGTGAGAAGAAAATTACCAAGCAACTCTATTTCATCCAGCAAAGACAAATCTTTGGAGAAAGAAATAAATTCTACCTTTTTAACGCCGAAAACGAACAAAAAGAGTTCGGATTCAAGCCAATGTTCTTCACCAGATTTATTTGTGTCGGATGAGGAAAGTGTGAAAATTGATAAAAAAGAGAATGTTACCACGAAGGTCAAAAAATCGCAAACTGAATTTTTGTCAGGCGGCAGTGCTTCTGATAAAGGTAAACGAATCACTCGTTCTAGGTCTACCAAAATGTCTAGCGATAGCGAATCTACTGATTTTAATTCAAAAGTAGTTTCTAGAATACCACGGAAAAGAATTTAGATTGCTTACCATCGATGCTTTTTCGCTATCAGATTTTTAAAAATTGTATAATATAAAAATATCTATTTTTATATGAGAGGCAGATATTCTCCGGAGGGTAAATATTTTATAACTTTAGAAGTGTTTTATGTTTCATTTATCAAGCGCTCAATATCTATTAATTAATCTTTGAGACTGATTGCAATAAAATATAGCTCGAAATACAATTTTAGGTTGTTGATTCTGTTACATATGTTATATTCCTAAGACCGAAATACCAGAATCTCATGTCTGTAATTTTTAATTAGCATATATAATGTATGTGTCTAACAAAAATTAACTTAAGTTACGGAAGGGAAAAACAAAAATTATTGATTTTTTTGAAATATATTTATTAAAATATAAGATATTTACATTCAATATAAAAAGAAAAAAGGGCTTACATAACAAAAAACAATTCTTAAGATACAATTCATAAAAAAAGAAAAGGAGCTAAACATAGAACTTATTTTATACTTAACGATAATAGAGTTCGTGTTTTAAGCTTTCTTTACATGTATCATACTTTTCATAAATAATGACTATAATTTCGTTTCGTTTAAATACTTTACAAACTCGAATTTTAAATATTCTATACGAAAACTTTCGTACTCGCGACATGTCTATCATTATTCCTAAGTATCACACAAAGACCTTTTTTATACATTCGTCATTTTATTACTAAAAAAAAACTTCGTATTTTGTAGAAATGTCATAAATTGCTCAACGATTAAAAAATATGTGACGTGCGTCGAGTAAACAGGTCTAAGGCTGCAAATGGAGATTTTATTTTTTTATTTTTTAATAGGTCTCGCGTACTTAAGAACACAATTATTAGCAAAAGTAATCCTCGGACTTTTTTGATGGTTTCATTAAAAAGAGCAACTCAAAAACTAACCAAAAGTGTAAAAACCTCAAAATCGAATTTTGCAGCCTTAGACTCCTTTCCTCTACTCACACCACATATCTGTCCGTATAATATATAATACGCTTGAATTAATATAGTGTCACGTTAGAACAATTGAACCGCCGCATCATATCATGAAATATAAAATTTCTTGGTCCGAGAGTAGGCGAATTCTGAAAATGTTAAAAATTACAAATTTAAAACTATTTTTTGATATTATGCAAACAAAGGAATTGCTTGAAATAAATTTTCAAAAATCAAAGTTCAAACAAAATATTAAAAAGGAAAAGAGGCCACTGCGTTCGCACCAAGAAATTGTACATCTTCTACGATGCGATGGTTAAATTTTTTCATTGACAGAAAATACAATTATAAATGCGTTTCAAATGCTTGAAATAATTACAGAATACAGTAAAATTATCACAAAAAGTGAAATTCTTAATTTTGAATTTCAGAGAATTGATCTAAATAATTTGCCGATTTTGAAGAATGTCAAAGACTTAAAAACAACCCAATTGAAAATTATTCAGTTACAAAGTGAGCCTTAAAGTTCTCAGAAAAATAGGAGAGAATTGAATGACTTTAAAGAATCACAGTCTAGGACTTATAGGTAGGTGTAATTAACATTATCGCAAATTTCGTCATCTCTCTTAAACGTAAGAGCTTTTACAGCTTCTTCTTTCTGATTCTTAGCCAGTTCCATCAGCGCTAAGGCGCCCTGCCATGTCTGACTATCTTCTGGTACTGGTAAATTAAGAACTTCCTCTTGTTCTATCACAACAACTTTAGCATTATTGTTGTTAAACCAGTTGGTCGGAGATTGCGAGATATTATTTTTGTTGCAAACTGATCCAGCTAGCATCAAAACAGTAGGTCGAGTTTCATTTTCGGTTCGAGATACATTTGTAGGACATTGTTTTATGACCATATCCACCTTGGAAGTCGGAGACTCGCACTGTGAATTTAAGATTCGACTCGATAGGTTTATATTAGAAGTAGAGCTTGAAACTTCGGACGTTACACCTTCAGGAATTTTAACATCCATCTCGTCGTTGAGGATATCAACTCGTGATTCAGAGGAAGGCTCACAAAATTCTCGCTCCAAATTTCGAGAGGATGAGGTAATGTTTCTTTCTTCTGCGCTACTTAAAGAAACATTTGAAGCGATTCCTAAATCCCAGTAGAGTTGATTTTCGACGTAGGATTCCACCGGTTTTTCCACAGTTTCTGCAAATAATTAAAATTGAAATTAATATTGTTTTTAAACTAAAATTACTACTAATATTGAATGTTTCAAAGTTCACAGCGTGAGTCCAGATACTAATTGAACTAGAATTTCTCTTTCAATGAAAATTATACACACCTGTAACTAGAGTTTGAGGTGAGCTAGAAGCAGACAAACTCCACTCCTTTGAAAGATTCGACACGTCTTCCGCACTTTGTAGGATATTCAATTCAGACGCAGAATTGGGCGAAAGTGACGAAGATTGAAGATCCCATCTGAGAGGTTTAGCCAGTTGTTGTTCCAAGCAGGCTTCCCTCAGCCATCGTTTCTTAGGTAGGAGAAAAGAAAGAGGTCTACGTGTAGGAGTGGTGTGAATTTTTGTTGCAGAAGGTTCTTCGTCTTCAGAAATTTGAAGCATGGTGCAAGCTTCAGTAGGATCTTCATCTTGGCTCTCATCTTGACTATCCTGACTTTCACCACAGTAAAGTCTCTTATTCAAAGGTTTTCGATCCAGGTTTTCTTGCTCCCCGGCAACGTCCATCATCAAACCTTTCTTGAATTTTCCACCTCGTCTGTAGAATTCTTCTGTGTTGCCTTTCCAAGACTTTCCCTTTTGATCATTTTTTCCAGTTGAGGCTCTATCTTCCCGTTCTCTGGAAACTCTATACCGCTCTAACCATCGAGCGACTTCGTGGGACAATTCACTGTTTTCGGAAACGGGTTTTAGGACAAAATCATCCGAGCGGGTTAAAGTTGCGTAAGGATGATCAGGGCAATGTCTATTTGCATGGGTGAATCGCATTTCACATCCTGGTTCAGTGCAAAGAAAGGGTTTTTCTCCTGTGTGAAGTCGCTGGTGGGTTTTCAACTGACCAGACTGAGTGAAGGCCTTTGTACAACCAGGATAATCGCAGGGATAGGGGCGTTCACCTTAAAGAAGAAAAACATTGTAAATAAAACGGAATATTTTCATAGTATTTATAAGTAGTAAAAGCTTATGTGACATCTCACTTGAAACTATTTAAATAGAAAAAATGCATTTTAGGAAGTTGATAAATGTTCTTTATCGCTTTCTTTAGTTTATAGTTTATCTACTACGAAAAATAAGTTTTAATGTGATATCTGAAAACCTTAAATATCATAGATACAAGCGACAAGTTACGGAACTTATGCATGCCTTAATATCCTAATCAAACAAATATTTTGAAAAAATTTCCTAAATACAAGGTTTTATGATGGATATATGTTACTTACCATAAAAGTAATTTAATATCGTCAACTTTAAGTTTGCAATAGTAAATATTTTTCATAAAAACTAGGCCATTTACCTCCGTCTGCACGAAACGGAGTTAAATGGCCTAGATTTATCAAAAAATATTTATTTTTGCGAGCGTAAAATTAGCGAAACGAAATTAGCTCATATGGTAATTACCACATGCCATTAACTCAAAAGTATAACATAATCTATTTTCAAAACTTCAAAGAAACAAAGAAAAACAACCAAATATTGATTCCGTAATAATGGATTTTGAATCATTGACAAAAATTCCAAGCTCTTAAACAACGGTTCATACAATGCACGTGCGCGTCTTAGTCACCTCCCCCACTTTCTTCCGACATCTTTCTTCTATCCCTTCTATTTACCAGTGCAAAAGCCCGAACTCTGAAAATTCGCAAATCATCTTATCCCTCTCACCTCTCCCCAAACAAATTTAAATCACCTTTGGAAATTAAATCACCATTCCCGCAATCTCTTTAGAATCAGCATCCACAAAAAAATAAACAGCGCAAGATCAAGATTGGAGTCAAGGCATTTAAAGTGCGCATAATGGCGGGACGCAAACATGCCATTCTTGATAATGGCGCGATACGTATAACAACGTGTATCTTTAGAAAACGTGCAATTCTTTAAAGAAGTTGAAAAAATACGTTTTCAAATGACACATTTAAAAACAAACAATCTTCAAATAAGCCCAAAATATTCTTTCATTTATGAAGAAAGCCATGTACATTGTATCTCAAAATTTTTTTATACCTGTGTGAGTTCTAAGATGCGCCTGAAGACTCTTTTCTCTTGGGAATACTCTGTTGCAATAGCTGCACTTTATGCTACTCGGAGAAGTGCTTCCCTGCATCATTAAACTCGTTAAAGCATCTGCCCGGGGTCGTCCTCGGCGATGACTTTCCGAACCTCTGCCTCTTTTACCAGATTTTACACGTCCCGAAGCATATTCAGGCGACGAACAGGAACTTCCTGGACTCAGATTGACGTTTCTAGCCTCCTCACCCCAAGTCCAGGGGTAGAGCATCGTATCGCACATTGTTGGACTGCAGGGCAACATCTCGGGACGAGAATGTTGTGCACGCTTTGGCGTCTGCAGTGCCATTTTCAAGTTTCTGTACACTGTATCACCTTTTTGGAACACTTTCACACTGAGTTTAAGTCACTAAGTTACCGTTTTCACGTAACTCTTTTTTTAAGTTCTTTATACATCAGACGACAATCAACCGCGTGCAACTGGTTAGCCGCCAAATTTCTACGGCGTGGTTTCAATGAAGACAAAAAAATTTACTACTTCCGGTAAATAGTGCGCACGCAGCTGTTTTAAATCTGTTTCAAACATCGGATGGTAAAGTAGGAACAGGAAGTTTACAGCTCGAATTCGGTGGATAAAGTAGAGTAGTGGTCCCAAACGGCGTAGCCTGCGCGCGCAGCACGCGTTGGCTTGCTGCTGCTGGAGAAATTCTGCAATTGGCTGAAATGTGGCACGCGTTTCAAAATCGAATTAAATTAATTCGATTTTGAATTGCGCGCGTAAAATTTTGACCATTGGAAATTGACAATTGGAACACTGAAATAGAGATTAAAAAATAATGTTAATATAAAAATAAAAAATGAAATTCGTAAAACAGATTAAAATAATGTATCGATTCAATTTTTTTTTCTTCCTAAACAATTAAATCACTGCCTGGCAACGAGCATGCTGGCAACTTAACCTGAAAATGAATCAAATTTCCGCGCGCTTTTTATCAAAGCTGATTGGCTCTTCTCCCATTGCTACCTATCATCTCAAAAATCACTTTATTTTCACTTTTTCTGTGTATTTATCTTATGAATTTTGACTACAACCTGTTATTAATCGTTCGTTATTGAAACTTCCCTTTATATTTCACCCAATTTCTCATTATAAATGATGAATTTCTGTTTTTAAACATCTGCAGACAAAGCGTCGCTTGCTTTGTGCTTTCTCCAAAATCAACCGGAAGTAAGCCTTGTTAGTTGCTTTGAAAACAGTCTCAAAATAACTTTTTTTTCTCAAAAACTACATATTATTTTAAAAATTCCACATAACCAAAAATCATTTTCTATTTTTTTTCTTCCAATTCGTCTCTTATTTTCTTTAAATTGATCCTCAGTTAGATTTTGAAAAATTGAAAGGGGGGAGGGCGTGCGGCGATTATGCGGTTCCTCCCCAGCACAGAAGACCTCGTGGTGGACGGACGATCTTTGCTCGGCCATATTGGAATATTGAATGTCTCTGTTACACAAGGGCTCAAAAGTAGCCGTGAAATTCTTGAATAATCCTCATCAAAAAGGGGATAAAGATAGCCATGGAGGCCACGTACAGCATAAGTGTTCATAATAAGTTTTCACTTGCTTTGGACGAAGAAGCTGACCCCTTAGAATTTGTGAGTTTTTGCGAACAAGAAAAGGCGAAAAAGAAGAAGGAACAGAAACTCTCCGAAGAGAACAAGAAGGAGGCCCAGAAGAGCGTGAAGCCCCCAAAACCTCGTGTGATTAAGGATGCCCAACAACCTCCTGCAAAAATCCAGGAACCCAAGAAGGACCAAGGTTAGTTTTCCTCTTCTGGAGTTTTGTGCTTTATTATGGCCGACCAACTCGACCTCGTGCCTCATTCCCCTCTCCAACTACACTTTTCTGAATTTTCCCGTTTTTAAAACACATTTTGCAACATTCCAAATACCTAAAAAAAGCAATTTGATTGAATTCTCAAGTTCTTAATTCTAGTTCTGACTTTTTTGGCATTTACAGGCATTCTTTACTCATCACGCCACTTACTGGCATTTTCACAAGAACACGTTCCACGCGGTCATAATTCGCAAATTTATTTCTAGACTATTTTTTTTCTTTCTCAGAAAGAGGGATTTTGCTACAGTTTTGAAGAAGTTTTATGACCTAGTGAAAATTTTAGGTTGGATTTCGAATGATTTGAAGTTTTTTCGATTTTTAGTTCTGGGGGGTAAGGGGAGTTTAGCGTGTAATAAATTATTAACATGTATTGATTTTACGAGTCCTTCCTTGTATAAATTGTCATTTTGTTGAAACTTATAGTATTTAGGGAATAGATTTTCTTTTGATTTGGAAGTTCCAGTGATGATAAATTGCTGCCATGTGCTAACCAATATGTCTGCTGGAAAGCATGATAAAAATAACAGCCTATGGCCAAGCATGGTAATAGCTAAGTGACTAGTTTGTTTTCGGAATATTTTTTAGGGAAAGGATTCTTTTCAGACCTGTTTTGTAATCTTGCTGACATTTTTTAATTTCATTTTTAATTAATGTGTACAATAACTTTTTTCAGTTTTATTTTATATTCTCTTTAAAAAAAAAGTTATTTGTATTTTATGGTATTTTGTATGGATTGTACCACTTTTTTTATTTTTACATCTGTAAAAGCAGATTCTTTATTTTATAAATTCTTTCTATTAAATTTCTTTTAGAATACCTTTCTTTCACTTAAAAATTGAGAAATATAATAAATTTTATAGAGAAATGGGGAACAAAAGGAAGAATATTAAGAAGTTCTACTATTGTTGAATGTTTTGGATAATAAAATTTTTAAGAAATTAACAGTTATGTTGAATTTGGCGCGAGTTGGCGACGAATTAAAGAACCAATTTTGAATTTCCGGTTAGAAATATTGCCTCTCTATTGGTTCCTTTTACCGGAAGTTAAGTGAGCAAAACAACGCAATTTAATCAAATCAAACAACGCTTTTTTTTTACAACGCTTGATTACTTGATAATATGTTTTCGTTTTACGGGCTTTATGATATGGTTTTTTATTTCAAGGAACAGTAGATATAAATAATGATAAAAAATGTAAACAATTTTAAATATGATACATATTTTTATTTCGTTATAACAAATGCCTCAGAAAAACTTCTTGAGAAAAAAAAAATCTAAAAGACTTGAGAAACGTTTATTATTTCGAAATCTAATATAGTTTTAAAAAATATCTCTGTGTATGGTTAGTTTCTGACAAATTCACCCTCCCCCTTATTCACTCAGATTTATTTTCTTCTGAAGTAAACTTAAAATAGTTTTAAGTATACTTCTATTCCAAAGTCGAATTTGAATAATAGGATTAAATTTTAACTTTTATTTGCAGTTGATAAGAAGCCTGCCCAGACGAGAACTACTGGTGGTGAACGCAACGTGAAGTTCTCTGGCGAATCTAGGGAGGAGCGTAACAACAGGCGCAATCGTGAAGATGGAGAGAGACCTCCTCGTAACCAGATGGAGAACAGACGTGGACCTCCGGGGTTAGTTCTAAAAATTTGTATTTTCTAATTTAAGGGATTAAGTGATTTATGAATTATTTTTAAAGCAGAATAATTTAAAATTCTTATTCTCGTTATTAAAGACGATTTATATTCTTACTAATTCTTAATTGGTTTTATTTTATTACAGTGAAGGTCGCGATTTCCGAGAACCTCGCGAACCACGAGAGCCTCGTGAATTCCGTGGATCTGGTGACAACTCACGCTCTGACTTTGGAGATCGCCGTGGACCTCGTGGCGGACCTCGCGGTGGCGGTGGTACTGGCGGTGGATTGAATCGTGGACGTGGAGGACAACGTGGAGGTCGTGGTAGTTACGACAACCGTGGAAAACGTGAATTTGATCGGCAATCTGGTTCAGATAAAACGTATGTTACTTTTGACATTATCATTAATCATATTTATATTCTAAGAAGGAGTCGTGTTACTACTAAATTTCCTTTCTCTGTAGCAAGTTCAAAAGGGCACTTAGATACCATTAAAACCGCACTATTTTATGGATCATTATTTTTTAAAACAACCTTTTTCTTTGAATATAGCCTCTGCAATTGTTAAGAAAAATAATGACCCTTTAGAGACACATTCAAAATGATATCCAGTTATTTCAAACTGTGATGAAAGGTCAATTTTCAGTATATTTAAATTAATATTATAAAGTAATATATACCCTCTTATACAATTTTGAACCATATCGAACAAAATGAGCATAATTTGTTTAATTATTGAAAGAGTTAATAATTAAAACTGACAATTTATTATATTTTTCTTTTGTGTACGCCTATAAACAGGCTGCCGAGGTAAGGATTTTGTAATTAACACATATTTTGCATGTTTTTGAACACAACTATTTAGTGTAAAATGTTTAAATTTTATTTTTTAACGACATGTGATACCATGTGAGTAAATTTAGATAAGATACTTGGGAAAATTTGAGATTTTATTGATTTTCAAATAACTCAATTATACGGCTACAAAAATAAATATTTTTCTTTGAAACTTTGGGAAATGTTAGAGAACATTAAAAATGGAGCTTTATTGACTGCTTTCAGTTTGCATAATGAAAAAAGTGTCGTTTTGCTAAAATCGGCAAAGCATTTTACACAATTTGTTTTCTAAAGTTTCCGAAGGGTCACGGATAAATATTTATTTTTTTGTCGATTTTTATTTTGTATAATTGAGTTATTTGAAAATCAATAAAATCGAACAATTTTCCAAGTATCATATCTAAATTTGCTCATATGGTATCACATACCCTTAAGTCTAAATTGAATTATTCACTAAATAATTAAAACAGATCTGCTTACAGTGGAGTGAAACCTATTGACAAGAAGGATGGCGCTGGTAGTCATAACTGGGGAACCCATAACGATGAAATTGAGTAAGTACCAACTAAAATGAATTCTCGCTTAAAAATGTTGTCAACTTTCCATTTTCTTTTTCTATTATCCTACTTTCTGCTAACTAATTGTCCTTTTTTTACAGAGAAGGTGTGAATCCGGAAACTAACGACTGGGACGTTGAGAAGCCTGAAATCGATGCGACTACCCCCGCTGTCGAAGGAAAGGAGGGTGAGTCTCCTAATACCTCCAGCGAGGAAAAGCCAGTTGAGGAGGAATCGCGAGAAATTACTTTGGACGAATGGAAAGCAAAACAAGGCAGCCGTTCTAAGCCACAATACAATCTGCGCAAAGCTGGCGAAGGTGAGGACTTGACTCGTTGGAAGAAGATGTACGCTCTTGAAAAAAAGAAAGAAGGTGAAGAGGAGGATGAAGAAGAAGAAGACTATGATGTCGCTACTGAGTATCCCCAACGAGTTGGAAGGCAGAAACGCGTTTTCGACATTGATATCCAATTCAGCGATAGCCGTCGTGGTGGTAGCGGTCGTGGAGGTCGCGGCGGTCGCGGAGGACGTGGTGATCGTGCTAATGGCGGTCGTGGTTTCGGAAACCGTGGAGGTCCACCAAGGGATGCTGCTGAACCTCGCGGTCCTCCGGTAAGTTTACAAAAAATATATTTATTTGGTTTATTTATGTTCAAAAGTATCCTCTTATTTACAGACTGATTTGTTTGTTGAAATCTTTAATTAGACCTCTAATTTTTTATTATTAGCTATTGCTTATTGAACAATTCAGAATTATATTCACAGTCGTATAAACTAAGTAATATAAGAATATGTAATATTCTCAGTCTTGAAAAGTAAGGTTTCTTCGGATACGCCTAATTATTTGTATATCTCTTCCTTAGTGTGATAATCAGTGAATTAAAATTTGGTTCTTCTTCTGTTAATTCTACAGATTGAGGATGCTTTGAAATTGCAGGCTGTGGTGCCAGAACAACGGTCGCCCCGTGGCCGACAGAATGCTCCGAAAGTGGACGATGAGCATGACTTTCCGTCTCTGGGATAATCGTCAGGTTCCAGCCCACAAGAAATGACGTCATCAATACTAAGAGATCTTGAACTACTATTATTGCTACAGCTCTACTACTCCTCCCACTGCTACTATCGACGGTTTCACATTCATAACATCGTTATTATTAACGCATAATACAGTACACTTTCGCAGAATGAAATACGTAATTAAATAACGCGGACATTGGCCTCATTTACACCGACCCTGTTTTTAAACCGTGTTAAATTTTAACTTACAAAAAAAAAACTTAAACTTTATAGAAACTTCAACTGTGTGAAACCTTTAGTCATACAGTTTTTACGGTATTTCGAGTTTCTACCCACTGAAGTAGTGAATCGCTGTATGCCATGAATCGATATTTGATTTCTGCTCAAAGTCATCTTTGATCTCTTGTTCTCCAAGTTTTAATCGTTTCGTGCAACAGTATCTTGTGAGTAAATTACGTCTTTGTCTTGTCATTCATCCGAAGTACAAACGAAGGAAAATAGAAAAGCACTTTACTCCTTATCGCTCATTTTTTTAATGCCTTAGGAAGCAATCGGTGATGCTTCTAGGGTAATTTTTTTTGTCGAAATGCTGCTGTTCTGGAGCGAAACAGTGAGCAGAGAATTTTCGGATGGGAAGTGGAAACTCGTGAATTTAATTTCAATCCCATATCGAAGGCCTAGAAAGGCCTTTATGGCCTTCTTTATTACACACGTACCATGTGTATAGGAATATATTTCAGCATGTTCGCTTCCTCCTATTAACATCCAAAATTCTCTTAGACTATTAAGAATTTGTTAATCTCTTGTCGGAATTCCTAAAATTTGACATTCTTTCTCCCGAAGCGAATATGTTGAACACCCCCTTTCTGTTTTATAATTTTTATACGATATTCGGAAAAAAAAGTCGGTTACGCGTGAAAATTCGCGCGCGATTCTACAATAAGTAACATATTCGAGAACCCCGAGTCGTATTTCTAACTACGCTAAATTTTTTTTGGCTTGTATAGAAATACCTTTTTAGGAACTTTTCCTCTCGAGATGTAATCCTGCGAACTTAACGATTCCAGAATCAAGTAATCCGCGTGCGCGAATGAAAAACGCCGATGTAGCTATACATTTTTACAGATTCTTATAAACCGACTCAGTGAGGGATAAAGAGGCAGAGAGGGTGAGAAAGGGAGAGTGAAAAAGAGACCGTTAATCCAACAGGACACAATTACACATTGTATTTGTGCATCAATGTTCATAACTCTTGATTACGAGCTACTTTCTCAGTTATTTACTATGATTGTTATTCTTTAAAGTAAAACAAAAAACAACCAAAAATTCACGCCTTTATCAAGGAAGATGTTACGATATTTGAAACTTAGGTATATATGTAAATATATTCTATTTACAATAATAAATTGTGACAAGACTAGCTAATTCGAGTTGACTTTTTATCAGACGTCCGTCGGGAGGCAAGAATTATATTGTTTCTCGTAGATTTTTTGTGATTCACGAAAGAGAGAGAGAGAGAGTGTGAGTGAAGCTCTTAGAATTGTACTATCTTGCTTGAATGAACTTGTACCTGAGACGCAAGTTAACAAAATTAAATTTAGAGCTCCTACCTTTTCTACATTGAATCAATGAAGCCAGATAATACGATTTAGCAGCTAAACGATGTATCGATCATTATTTTATATAAACGTTCCCTGAATAAATGAAAGACAGACGTGAATACCGACAATATTTTTTTCGGTTATTGCTGACAAAAAATACGCCTATTAGTATATATTCTTCAACAAAAAAAGGTCATTTTTTAAAATCCTACATCCTCACCGATATTAATCGATATCGGTAACCTTTGAGGGTTCGTTTTCTTAATAGATTACCAATTTTTTTTAATCGATGATGGGTAAACTAATTCTTAGAAGTTTATGTCGGCATCATGATAAATACTAGCAATTATTTTCGCATCGTGTAGAATAAAAAAGTAGGCATGGACTACGAACTCTAAAAGGTTGTCATTATCTCTAAATATTGATAACAGGAATCTATTTCAGATTAAAATTAAAATTTTAATTGAGCTATTTTTCGTGGAACAAAATTAAAGCATGGATGGTGGAAGACGAACAAATAGAAACATGTTCTCGTTTTTTTTATAAAGGCCATACATTAGATTTAATTACGCGATTAAATGTAAAAAATAACAATCATTTTATTAGTGCGTTGCTTTAGAATTTTCGTACTCGTATATACGCACAATCTTGCATTTACTAAGAAAAAATTCTTTTCATTTTCATCTTTTTTTTTTACAGACATATTACTTAAGTAACTCTTAATTAAATTTAAATTGAAAAGAACTTGTAGATCAAGGAAGTGATTAAGAGACTAAAGATGTTTATTCTCCTCGTACCCTTGCCTTCAATCTCGTGTTTAAATAAGAAATATAAATAGTAATATAGATGTTTGGAGGGTTGATTTTTTTTTACTTCAATATTGTTGACTTTAATGGTTGAATTACATGAGGTCAATTTTGACATTAAAATCCTGTTAAAAAAAATACAAAAATTGAATACATACAGCACATAAATGAATTGTGTGAATGCAATGTTACAATTGTAAATACATTAATACAGCAATCTGTGTCTTGTGAAGAAATAAAGGAAATTTCGAGAATAAAATGATTGCAAATAAGATTGATTTTTGGACAAGTCACTCATTTTCTTTTTTTAAATGAAAAGTATTATTTTTAAAAATGGTGTAGAACAAATTGAAAGTAAAGTTGTAAAATTTTTCAGGGAAACTAGTATTTTTTAACATGTAAGTAATAATGTTACATTGCAATCTTTTGTGTTTAATAATATTTCTTAGGGGGAATTTGAGAAATTTTATTAGATGAAAAGAAATGAACCGAAAATTTCAAGAAAAAAAAACGGGAAAATAATTAGGTGATACTTTCTGAAGTCATTATATTTATTTTATTTTTATATTCTCATATATGCACTTTAATAATAATTAATTTTCTGAACTGTTGAAAATTATCAAATTAAATATTGAAAACACAAGTTTTCAAGTTAAGCAATATTTCGCGCGGTCTTTGATGTAAAATGAAAACTGAATTTTAATTTGTCTATGGGGGGGGGTTGAACCCCTAAAACACGGCCCTGGAAAATACAAGTTCTCAAGTTAAGCAATCTTTTGCGCGGTTAGTACTCGGATGGGTGACCGCTTTATGAAAAAGCCCCTGCGTAAGAGCAACCCATCATACTTCCGTGCAACGAACAGTGGCCCCAACTCAAGTCCGTACTCTACTGCGCATGCGTCGCACTCGGTATCTGATTGGTTGCTATTCGCGCGTAATTTGAAATGCATAATATTTTCTAGAATTTCAAATTGCGCGCGAATAGCAACCAATCAAGTACCGAGTGCGACGCATGCGCAGTAGAGTACTGGGGGGCCCCCACTGTTCCGAAACGAAATCCTGGGTACGGGCCTGGCCCGGTCTAAGGTTATTTTTTTAGTACACTCAAACCTCTTATTATTTCCCATCTCGGGGACTCGGGGTGTCCTAATCTGATTAGAATTAACGCAAGGGTCTTCGAAACGTATAAACAAGCTGCGCTATCCATAGAATTTGAGGCGCTTATGAGGGGCAGGGAGAGGCGCGTTTGCCTCATCAAAAATGCGATTGACGAAAATTCTAAAGGCCTATTTACACGCTCTGAGTGTACGCAGAAAATCCCGTAATAGTAAAACAGATGGACTATGGAAAAGCTATTTTACACCTTACTCTTATGGAATTTTCCTCATATATGTACAGGGGTGTAAAGAGACTTCAAGAAAGACATACATAACTCGATTGGATTAATCTCTGGGATTGAGTGTGGAAACGGGCTGTTCACCTTTTTTTCAAAGACGAACAGTTTGTATTTATTGATTTGTTCATGTCTTACGACAATAATTCGTTCTTATGCTCTAATTTCACTTTTTTACAAAATTTTGTCTTATAGAATACAACATTTCAAATCCTTGGAATTCAAGATGGTGTTTCGCGCCACGGGTGGCGAAGATGCAAGGAGATTCACGATCCCCCTTCCCCCCATGTAATGTATAGTCGTCAGTACTTTAATGGCGGCCGAACCCAACTCCCTGAATAGTGTTGTTGAAGTGTGTGTGCCCCATGTACGCTTCGGAGTGATATTAAAGTGATATTGAAGTGATATCGGAGTGATAGTTGATTGGAGCTTTGTCTTTCATCGCCTTTTGCACTTCAAAGGGCTCATTTTTGGTTTCCAGTAAGGTCATGGTGTTGGCTCGCGATGTACCGTAGGTCCGTAGGACCTGATAGGACCATTCTCGTAGGTACCAGAATTACACCGTGTAGCTCTACACCTACGTTTAACAAGGTAAATATTCTATTGTCGTCGATAAGTCCTCAAAAAATCGCGTTTTCAATGCCCCAGCTAAGTGTCGCAAACCACATTCCAAAGTGGTCCTCTCATCTCCGCCACCACATAATGCTTCCTCCCTCTGTACGTCTCGACTCGACCCTCTTGTCATTTACCCGAGCCGCTACCAAGTCCTTCTTTTCGCTTAATTTTCCCAGAGAAATCTGTTTCTGTAAAAGGATTTTCGAAGAAAAAACAAAAGTATGCCTATATACTACTTGAAGTGCTTGTATGTCGCTGCCTTTGTGCTCCACTGAGCGGCTGAGGACCGAGCTGTCAAAACTTGTTCAAGCGCGCATCAACTCGATAGTTTTTCTACTGAAAGCGGATTATTTAGATCATTAGTAAAGACTTGTGTTTTTCAGCTTTTGAATTTTGTAGCTTTCAGGGCAATTCAATTTTGTTTTGGAAACCGAAGGGAAATTAATCGATTTTTATATTCTTACTTTTTCTGGTTAATTAGATGAGACCAGTGGAGATTTTTAAGGTATTGTATTTCCAACAATTATGATTTTCATTTGTTTTCCAATTTTTAACAAGTAGTAGCTTCGATATTTACTAAGTGATATTGTTTTTTAATGAGTGCATAAAATACTACAAAGTTTAAAAAAACTTATCACAAGTATATTTTCTATGTAAATAAGCCCTTCTTTTTAAAAACTAGGCTTTTAAATGAAAGCACATTTAAGTTTAGCAACTTTAAATCTCGAGTTCTTTTAAGTATGATTTCCAGTTGTTAATGCTTTAAAGTGTAGCAGTTAGGCACCTGTAATTTTAAAGTTTAAAAGTCTTTGAAAATTGGATTGCTTTGAGAATTTCAAGTTTAAAGTTTAAAATGTAACTTTTCTATTACATTTGGTCCATTGTAATTCATCTCTTTCCTTTAAATTCAGATATTTTGAATTCGAAGTCCTCTAAATAGGTGTATATTTAAAATCTTCATGTGAACAGCTTCAGTTTTCATATTTTAAATTACTTCCTTTCAATATAGACTAACCCTCCAAGAATATTCTAATCTGAATGAATATTTCTTCGCCTGGAAGTAATTTGTGAAATTAATTTCAACTTGCTAACTCATGTCGATATAAATTTTAGCTTTAATACATCAAACTTTAATCCAGAGTGAAATTAGTTTTGATATCAGTTTCGCGATTCACAGACTAATCTTATCTGAAACAAGCTGTGTATTTGTTTTGGTAAATATTTTAATCGTTCTAAGTAACATGCAACTACGACAACATTATCTGAAATTGTAATAGGCTGATTATTTTAATCTCGAGAGAAGATTTTTGTCTTGCCAACTGTGGCTTTTCTGTCTACACGAGTCGTATTACTAATGGAGGTCAACATCCTCTTAGAATAATAACGTGGTTCAGTTGGTTGTTTATATTTCTATTATACCTTTGCTTTCTATTTAGTCATATCATTTTTAAAACCTAATCAAATACATTTGCTAAAACTAAAATTTTGTATGTATACAAAATATATAAAGTTGTAAGAAGATTTTCTTGGTATTGATTCCGAATGTACTCGTTATCTCTGAGAATTGACCCTTTTCTTCAATTGTTTTAATTATTCATTGAGGAGGCAGTTTATTGATCAAAATGTGGCACTTATAGATTTATAAATACTGTCGAGGATCTTAATTAAATTATTGAATAAGCAGAACTATGGAAGAAATATCAACCACAAGAGATATAATTAAGTTTTAATTAAATAGCGCTTCTTAAATACCTTCTAAATTACTATTAGTTGCAACAGAAAATAAGTTTGTTGTGCTTTTAAGAATTTCATAGAAACATAGATAATTATGACTTATGTATACTTTTAGCACAGAAATTAGTGTTTCTTTCAGAACTTTCAGCTTTTAAGGGTTCAAACTCTTGATTCTCTTTTGAAATTGATCATATAAATTTGTTGATACTTTGTATTTTTCAAAAAGAAACTATAACTATAATTTCTGAATATAAAATGCTAGAGTGTCAATTAAAGTCTTCTAAAGAAAACTCTTTTTTATTTCAGAGGTGTGGTTGAGGAAACGTCATGCAAGTACCTGGACGTACATGTTGCTGGTAGTGCCATCTTGAAGCTGGTCAACTACCAGCTGGGCACGTGCTCCTCCAGTCAAACCTTTCAACTGTCCTGCCCGATCCTGTGCGCTCGCCCGTTCGCGAGTGCTTCTCTCATCCTTACTATCGTCTACGCATCATGAGAACTTTAGGACTCGCGTCCTTTCCCGTTCGACCTCTCGTGCCGCCACCACCCCGATTGTTATCTCCGTCGTTGGATTCCTCGTCCTACACATGCATCGCCATCTGGTTCCTCCTGGTCCTGGCGACGGTAGCCATAGACACTTCAGTGAGCAACTCTCCATACTCCACACAAGAGACTCGATCGCCCCACATCGTAGAACAATTCCCCTCAGCGGTCGATCAGCACCATGGTCTTTTCCCAGCACATCTCAATGCTTCGAGAGAGAATTCTCTCACTTTCAATCATCTCACGATAGACCCTGGCACCGGACGCCTCTACGCGGGAGCAATCAATAGATTATTCCAACTCGACTCGAATCTAAGATTAGAAGAATTCGTTGCAACTGGTAAATATCACTCTTTTCTATTTTAACATCGATGCTTAAATAATGAATAGTTTTCTATGAGCAAACACAATTCTTTAATTTGCAGGACCTAGACTAGATAACCCACAGTGCCATGCGACTGGCTGTCCTTCCAGAGACATGACCACCTCCCTGATGAACAACGTCAACAAACTGCTCGTAGCTGACCTCGAATCAAAAACCCTGATTGTTTGCGGCTCTCTGCTTCAAGGTGCCTGTGAAAAGTACAAAATGTCGAACATATCCCAAAAGCCCGAGTTCATTCCAAACAGCGTTGCGGCCAACGATGAGAACTCTTCCACCTACGCCTTTATCGGCCCCGAACGCTACAATCCTTGGGGTCGAACAAACATTCTCTACGTCGGCACGACCTTCACAAACAACGGAGAATATCGCCATGACGTTCCTGCCATATCCAGTCGGAATCTCTACACTCTGGAGTTTGCAGAATACACCTTTAACAAACAGTCAATTCTCCACATTGACGTTAAGTATCGAGACCACTTTTTGGTGAAGTACGTTTACGGTTTTAACGCCAGTGACTACGCTTATTTCGTCCTCGTTCAGAAGCAGTCGTATCTTCCCGAGCAGGAGGAATTGGGATATGTGTCGAGATTGGCTCGAAGCTGCATCAGTGATGCAAATTATGATAGTTATACAGAAGTGACGTTGCAGTGTAGCGTTGATGGAAGGACAGATCTTTATAATCTAGTACAGGACGCTAAGGTCGCTGCTGCGGGAAGCGACTTGGCCGGGCAATTAGGAATCGCCGTTGGTGATCCTATTTTTGTAGCTGTCTTCTCGCCGAGCAAAGGAATCACTAATGAAGCAATGCCCAAATCCGCCCTCTGCGTCTATAGTCTGCAGGACATCGAAACCAAGTTCAACGAAAATATTCATATGTGCTTCAACGGGAGCATAAAGTACAGGAACATGGGATATGTTAGCGGCCCGATTCAGGATGGGAAGTGTCCCACGGCAGGAGTAAGTATTTTTCTAATTTCTACTTTTATTAGTTTTTGCTTGTTGTCCATCTGTAGATAAAGCAATTGGTTCATTATTTTAAATTATATTTCTCTTTTTGTTACAGACTACGGGAAATATTCTAAACTTCTGTGAAGTAGGATTAAAAATTTCTGGCGTTTCACCGATCGTTGGACAGAGTATTCTTCAATTTCCCAATACCTATGTCACATCCGTTAGTGTAGCGAACACCGAAAGTCATACAGTTGCTTTCCTTGGGACCAGCGAAGGAACGCTGAAAAAGCTTTTACTTTCGGGAGCAGAGGCCTCAGTTTATGAGACTGTCGTTGTCGATAAGGGTCAGAAAATCTTGGCTGACACTGCCATCGCACCCAGTGCAGACTATTTATATGTTTTATCAGTTTCCAAAATATCAAAAGTAAAGGTGGAACACTGCAGTAGTTACACGAATTGCACAAGTTGTTTGGAAGCGAGGGATCCTTACTGTGGTTGGTGCTCGCTTGAAAAAAGGTAAAAAAAAAAGTTCCTAAACTCATTTAGTACCTTTAGAATGTCTATCATAATAAAACTTTTCGCTACTCTAAATATTCGTTTTATTTTCAGATGCACAGTTCGTCGAGCATGTCAGAAAGCAAGTCGCAGTAGTCCAAGGTGGCTTTCTTTGGGAACTGGACAACAGTGTATAGATTTTGAACAAGTACTTCCCGACCGGATACCCATTAATCAAATGACAACGGTTCAATTAACGATAAGAACTCTTCCCGAGTTGCCATCTGGTACTAATTACAAGTGCGTTTTTGGCACTGCTGATCCTATTGATGCCATTATGACTGGCTTCGGTCTCTCTTGTCCAACTCCAATAACGTCATCTAGACCAAATATCCCCGAAGGCACGGATCACGTTTTGGTTCCACTCTCAGTGCGATCCAGCGAAACTAATAAGGACTTTGTCTCTCGTAACTTTGCATACTTCGATTGCTCGAGGCACACTGTTTGTACTGAATGTGTTAAATCCCAGTGGGCCTGCAGCTGGTGTGTCTATGATAACAAATGTACGCATAATACCAGCGGATGCCAAGGGAACATCATTTCTGGAGAAAATGTAGGTTCATGTGTTTACTTAAAGTTTTGGTTTAAATTACAGTTGACTCTCAAACTATTTGACTTTCAAATTTATGAATTAATGAAAGCTCTAAAAACATTAAATTCTTTCTTAAGTACTAAATCATTCATTTCTAAGAGGGTGGCCAGTGGTCCGTAAAATTTTAGACACAATTAAACAAAACAGGAAATGATCATAAATTTGTTCCTTCCGTTTCAAATTGAACATTTTTGAATGAGAAATAGCGATGGGAAGTCGTGTTTAATTTAATTAATTTTTTCTTCAATAAATCTCTAATTTTTATTGATATTCTTCTTTCCAGAACCAAGCGAATCTCGCAGCTCACGGCGTTCAGTACTGTCCCCGTTTTGTTCACCGAGAAAGCCGGCTGATGCTTCCAAATAATGTCCCGAAGGAAATCGCTCTTGAAGTAGAAAATTTACCACATCCTCAAGTTGGACACACTGGCTTCCAGTGCATCGTAACAATTGAAGGCGCAAATCTTAGAGTCCAGGCTAGAGTCGACAGTAGTCGATTCATCGTTTGCGATAAAACTATTTATTCATACGAGGCTCTTTCTGGAGAATACGAGGCAGCAGTGACGGTTGTCTGGAACACAAACCATCACGTGGATCAAACAACAATTATTCTTTATAAATGCGAGGTGCTCGGATCCCATCGGGAGCACGCGGATTGTTCTTTGTGTGTCACAAGAGATAAAAGATACGAATGCACCTGGTGTGAAAATAGTTGTGTTTACAGGCATTCCTGTCTTCATGCTCCGTTTTCCGAATGTCCAAAACCTAGAATCGACATGATTAAACCTTTAAGTGGGCCGATTGAAGGAGGAACCCTAGTCACAATAGAAGGTAGTAACCTCGGATTAAAAGAAAGCGACGTCGAGGGAAAAATTCGAATTGGAAAAACTCCTTGCATTCTTGTTGATTATGAAGTTTCTGTAAGAATTGTTTGTCGTACTGGACCACACGAAGCGACGGATACAGCAACTGTTGTAGTGGGCAATGACGCTGGATATACAGAAAGTGCTGTGCTTTTTAATTATAAGGATATCAAACTTACAGGGATTTATCCTTCGGTTGGACCCCAAAGTGGAGGAACAAGACTCGCAATTACGGGGTCATATTTAAATATTGGGAGTAAAATTGCTGCATATTTGGATGAACTTCCCTGTCAAGTGAATGCGACTCAAGCGAGTAGTACGAGACTTACTTGTGTTACGAGCAAAGCTGGACGTGTGAGGAGAGTTCGGAGATTAACGCTCAGTATTGATGGAGCTAATCGAACTCTTGAAGGGAATCCCTATAATTATACACATGATCCTACGATTATGGAGATCAAACCATTGAAAAGCTTTGCAAGTGGGGGAAGGATGATTACAGTTCATGGAACGAATTTAGATACTATTCAGAAACCAGAGATGGAGGTTTATGTTGAGAATGAGACCAAACCAGTGAATCGAACTGTTTGCACAGTTTTAAATCCTACACAGATGGAGTGTCCGAGTCCTAGTATCGCCAGCAGGTTTAAAGCGGTGAGTTTGATTAATTTATGAGATATATTTTGCCCTATATTTTTCTCTTTTTTGTAGTAACTAATGTACTTTTAATATTTTATAATTCAATGAAATATATTTTTTTTAGTTTCATTGATCTAATTAGATTCGATTAGTCTATCTGGTCTATCTACTTTGATAAAAGTTCAACAAAACTTTAAATTAAAATCTCAGACGATCTCCAACTTTTTATTTATTTAGATATTAATTTGCAACTATTTTTTTCTTCAATTTACAGCTAAGCATGATCAGGAAACGCAGTAAAAGAACGACTCAAAGAATTAAAGAATCGCAACTCTCCTTGAAAATCGGCTTTGTCATGGATAATGTGGAAAGCGTTCGTGACTTAGAAAAACATTTCCAGAATCTCCGAAATCGTCTTTCCTATGTAGAAGATCCAAAATTCTTCCCATTTCCTCGCGACGTCAAACTTTACAAAGGCGACACACTCGTGATCGAAGGCGAGAATTTAATCTACGCGAGTGACGAATCCGACGTGAACGTTACAGTGGGAACGCTGCCTTGTAATGTGACTTCTCTTGCATTGACTCAATTGGTTTGCATTCCACCCGACCAACAACCAGCAGACACCGATGAACTTGGAGTTAAAACAGATCGAGGCCTACCTCTTGTAGTTGTACGCATTGGTCGTAGTCTCCGTTTCCCCATTGGTTATTTACACTACGATGTCATCAAGTCCTACCCGATACCTCCGGAAGCAATCGCAGGAATTGCTGCTGGCACTTTCGGTCTGGTATTTCTCTTCGTGTTAGTTCTGGTCATATATAGGCGGAAAAGCACACAGGCGGAGAGGGAATACAAAAGAATACAAATTCAGATGGACACCCTGGAGAGTAACGTGAGGATGGAATGCAAACAGGCATTTGCTGAACTACAAACGGACATGACGGACTTGACCGCCGATTTGGAATCCTCTGGAATTCCGACTTTGGATCACAAAAATTATATTATGAAAGTCTTTTTTCCGGGAGTCATAGATCATCCGATTTTAAATGATCCGAGGAGCAGATCCACTCTTACAAGGACGAACTACGATGCAGCTATGGTTCAATTTGAACAACTTGTTAATAACAAATGTTTTATTCTCACCTTCATCGAGACGTTAGAAGCGCAAAAGGACTTCAATATTAGGGACAAGGTCAGTGATTTTCAATATTAAATTATAAATATTGGTTATTCTCTTCAATATGTCTTATTAAACCACCTTAAACGCCTTTCTAATTTTACGTAAATGAATTTTACTCAAATCAATTTTTTATTTTCAGGTGAATGTAGCCTCTCTACTAATGGTAGTTCTCATGAGTAAAATGGAGTACGCAACCGACATCCTCATGAACCTCCTTCTTCGTCTAATTGACAAATCCGTCGATACAAAACATCCCCAATTAATGTTAAGACGAACAGAGTCCGTCGTCGAGAAAATGCTAACCAATTGGATGGCTCTCTGCATGTACAACTACTTGAAAGACTACGCCGGATCGTCACTTTTCCTCCTGTTCAAGGCTATCAAACACCAAATAGAAAAAGGACCCGTTGATGTTATCACCCACGACGCAAGGTACTCCCTCTCTGAGGAACGTCTCCTTCGAGAGCAAATTGACCACTCTATCGTCACCCTTCATGTCGTGCAGGATGATCTTGACGAAAAAATCCAGTGTAAAGTCCTTGATTGTGACACCATCAGCCAAGTGAAATCAAAGATCCTAGACGCCCTCTACAAAAACACTCCCTTTTCTCTAAGGCCCTCCGTCCACGAAGTCGATCTGGAGTGGAGGCACGGCCGAGGTGGTCATCTCACTCTCCAGGATGAGGATTTGACCACCAAGTGCAGCGGGGACTGGAAAAAGATTAACACTCTAGCACATTACGGAGTCAAAGAGTCTGCAGTCATGTCTCTTATTCCGCGACAGAATGACGGTTTCTCTGTAGCTTGTAAGCACCCCTGCCACAACTGCAAACCCTCGCATCAGCATCTTCTTCCTCAGCAACATCTTCATCAGCAGCACTATAACAGACACATGAATCATTGTTCAACTTTACATTTACCAACAACGCCTAATCATGGATTAATAAGTCCAACATTGTACTCTCATCCACCAGGCGGTGGTATTTACTTCGACCCCCAACACTCGCCCCCAATGATCACTGTGAATGGAGATATCGAGAGCGGTCACGGGGGAAATCAGAGACTTTATCACCTAGTAAGGCCTCTGGACGAAATTCACTACGCTCCTGGAATGGGTTACGCGAGTAGTAAACAACATCACAATCCGGAACGAACACACAAGGCCATTCCCGAGATTTTCTTGACGAGATTGCTCTCGACGAAAGGTACTGTGCAAAAGTTTGTCGACGATTTCTTGAACACGATTCTCACGGCGAATGATGCATTGCCAAGTGCAGTTAAGTGGTTATTTGATCTACTTGATGAGGCCGCTAAGAGACATGGGATTATTGATCCAGAGGTTCCACATGCGTGGAAGTCGAACAGTTTACCGTTGAGGTTCTGGGTAAACTTTATCAAGAACCCAGATTTTATGTTTGATATTAATAAGACGACGACTGTAGATTCGAGTTTGTCAGTGATAGCACAGACTTTTATGGACGCTTGCTCAACAACGGAGCATAGACTGGGGAAGGACTCGCCATCTAATAAGTTACTCTTTGCTAAGGATATACCTCACTACAGAGAAAAAGTCGGCCGATTTTATTTGGATGTACAGAGACTACCGCAAATCACTGACCAGGAGATGTCGAGTGCCATGCAACAGCTCAGCGCGTCCCATGCTAACGAGTTCGATGTGATCGCAGCGCTTAAGGAATTGTATATCTATGTCAGTAAATACTACGAACAAGTAAGTACTTTTCACTAGATTATTTTATGTAAATAATTCTTGTTCAGTCTTTAGAAAAAATAATTTCTATAAAATTGTGATTAATGATGTGGAACTTAACTAAAGAATGAAAATTTTGAAAGTATAATATAAATCGGAAGATTTTACCGTTTTTGAATAATCCTGAATTTTAATTGAAAACTTAAATTTTCCAGATTCTAGAGGCCTTGGAGACAGACGCAGGCTGTCGCAAGCTACACCTAGCACATAGACTGGAAAACGTTGCGTGTACACTCGAAGGAGAAGAGACTAGTGCCTGCTGACACAATCTTTCAGCCATTATCGTGGAACCCGTCGATTTCTCCAGAAACACTGATTAGTGCCTCCACTTCAAGCATCAGATACACCTCGTTACGTATGTACAAATCTATCCGCTACACGATTAGATAAACACTACAGTATTCATCGACTTTTCCCATCAAGATCGACGATCCTCGGTGTTTTTCTCTTTTCGCCAGTACTGCTTTTTTTAAGCAGTTTCAAATATCCCTCACGCGAACCTTTACAGGACAAAATACAAAACAAAAAAAAGGAGGGCTGTCTCTACCGTCCAAAAAAGGACAAAAATGATCCCTTTAACTTTGAAAACGTCGACCTCATCCTGTCAAGGTTCGTGCGAAGACACACTTACACACACACAAAGTTTACACTAACGAGAAAACAAATAGACATTAAAACAAAAAAAATGCAAGTGAGAAAGCCATAGTGTCCACCAGACTGTTTGTACGATCGTGTACAGCAGCGAGTAGTCTGTGATCCGAGCACACGAGTGGCTATGCCTACTATCTTCATTATTATTGATATGTTATATAAATAAAAAATACATAAGAATTATATATAT